>ML789781.1:98543-197639 GCA_009831015.1 Picea engelmannii | reverse complement strand
CTCTCTCTCTCTACACACACACACACACACACACACCAATTTCAAACATACATATTGAAAGGGAGTAGAGGTGCAAAATACACTTTCTATGTACACTAAAAAGTTAGAGAAGAATGTGCATAAAATTTTAAATAAATAGTTACAGATGATAAGCAGAAAACAACTGCATTTCTCAATGCATTATTCAACAACTATGATATGATTATAATATGTCATGGAATTTCAGTGCTCTCAACAAGAGTATTCAATAGAAAAAGAATTTTGGAGAAATTTGGATAACATAATAGTAAGTTAAAAGACTAATTTGCATTCCTTCTACCAAAAAACTCAATAGGAATAATGAAACCATAAACCATTTATAGTTTTCTAAATCCACAAGTTGGAAATCTCCAATAATTAATTGGCCAATTTTTTTTGCTCAGAATTAATTGCACACTATTCCTCAACATTCATTACTTTTTACTAGCCAATATTTATTAGCTATTATGCTCAACATTTATTCCATGCTACTACTAAGAATTTATTGAGATAGTTTCTATGTTGCACAACTGCAAGGAGTATGATACACCTTTCCCAACATTCTCCCACTTTCCATATACCTTACAATAGTTTAAGGTAGAATGCATCAAACTATGATTTAACTACTAGGGGCCATAAGGACTATAGACTCACAACACCACTTGAATTTACCTGTACTCACTAGTTTTTTCAATGCATCTGCAACATTCTGTAAAGTGTCGAAATTCTCCAGTATCACCTTTCCATCCTCTACCATGTCTTTAGAAAATGGTACTGGATGTCTAATTTCAATATGATTTGTATTTTCATGAAAGCTCGGGTTCTTAGCTAGACAAATTGCATTGTTACTATCACATTGAATTGTAATGGTTCTCTGATTTAACCCTATAACTGAAAATAAATTCATAAGAAAAATGACCTTATTACATACATGAATAGACACCATATACTCTACCTTTGCAGTGGAAAAAGAGATCACATATTTTCTCTTGCTCATCCAACTTACTACTCGAACCACCAAACAATTAAAACATGTATCTGATCATAAATATCCTTTTATATATGTCCCTTGTCCAATTAGAATCTACATGAAAACCATGTATATCCACAAAGTGTGGGTCCCATGAAACACCACTATGATAGAAAATGGAATATTAAGGAGTACATCACAAATACATGAATACATCTTCACTATAATGTAATTCACATGTGCAGGATTAGCCATGAATCAACTCAAGAATCCCACTACTTGGGCAATGTATTCTCTAGTACAAACCATAATATACATCAAAATACCATTTACACTAGCATAAGGAATAGAGGCCATATCCTCCATGTATATGGCTGTTGTAATAAATCGCTCAACTGAAAACTTCATTCCCATAGAAATCATAACACTCAATGGTCTGCAATCCACCATGTGAAAACACTAGAACACAGAGTTTACAAACTTTACTTTGGCTCAACCAAAGTGTTTTGTTTGTTCTATCTCTCATGATATCCATTCATGAGATTTATTTCATATCCTCCAAGTCCTTCATATCAAATTTTGATGAGAGTTGAGAATTCAAATAAAAAATCACATCCTCACTGTGACCAAAGAGTAACTTATCATCTACATACATAGTGATAACAAGGAAATGACCACCATTCTTTTTGTAATACACACAATTATATGAGTTGGATCTCAAAAATCTTGATCCAACATAAAAGAATTAAACTTTTGGTACCACATTCTAGGAAACTGTTTGAGACCATATACATTACTTTTTATATTTGAAAGACTCTTTATGTTATGAACATAGCATAAGTATTAATAAACTAATAACTAATAAAAAAACATATAATAAAGATAGTAAAACAAAAAATAACAAATCAAGATTAATAAAAATAAATAATTGTAAAGTCATGACTAAAGGTCATGATTATTCATAAAGGGCACCTTAGGCCATATATTAAGTTGAGGCCCCCATTGTACGATCATCATCATTCAATTACAATTTATATATCTATATTTTATATCTCATTGAGAAAATACAGTGTATCTCATTGAGCAAATACAATTTAGTTTACACCAACTGGTATCAGAGCAAGCAAAAGAGATAACATAGATTGGTCTGTATAGAAGCCACCACATTTTCATACAACTAGCGTCGATTGGTTAATACAATCACTTAGCCATCAAATCTGTTGTCCATACAACACTTCCATTGTCCACACAAATTCCATAACTTCCACCACTGCAATTCGTGCTTCCAACCGTCGATTCTTGTACATGTTGTTGAAGTTAATTGACTCTGTACAAACACCATCATCCATACAACTTCCATAACTACACCACCTGCAATTTGTGCCTTTTGTTGTCAAATTCCATAGTATGTAATTAATTACAGTGTTGTAAAAGTCAATTATATCCCATAGAACCATACAGTACATCCCAGATGGGTTATTAGTTGATTTTTCTATACATACTTGGTAAATTAAGAGGTCATACGATTTTAAAACTAATTGTAGAAGTCACTATCCATAAAATTGTACTGTTCACACAACATTAATTTCTTTTTTTTTATGAAAAAATTAAAAATTGTGTGGTTTGTTCCATCACAATAGCAACTAATAGGGATGTAATGATCAAGGCTTTTTTAGACAATGACTTAATTCAATCAAAATTGATCGAAACACCCACCCATGACTCGGAAAATTATGGATACAAATGCAAGATTGAAGTAATTAAAAATAATATAGAAGGGAGATGATAAAGAAGTCAGTAAAAGATATGAAGAACTTAACCAGAGGCATGACCAACTGGAAAACCAGATCAATGAGAACCATATTATCCTATGAGCAGATCATGCTAAGTTGAATGATACAATGGTTAAGTTAGAATCAAAAGTTTCTAAAAATAACCTTAAATCACTACAAGAAAAATAAAGGTTGAGTACCCAGATGAATGGAAATCATGTTGAATTTAAATACCTCATAGTCAATCTAACAACACAGGTCATGTCTCTAAAAATATCCATTTCACAACCAAACTCTTCAAGTACTCCTAATCCTCCCTCAAGACCTTCTAGTACCTCCGATTTGCAAATGAATATACCCCCACTGAACACAACCATCCCACAAATAAATATACCTCTTGGCATGATAGTTCCTAACTAATTCCCTCCATGTGCCAACCAAACCATTTTTTATATTCCAAGAGAAAAAATTGAGCTATCAAATTTGATGGGAATGAAAAGTAAGGTGTGACTTGGTTTAACAAGATAGAAAAATATTTTGACATCTATGGTATCTCTAACGATGAGGAAAAAATAAGATATGCATCCATGTAAATGGACGGAGACGTGTATAACTGGTACTTGTGGTGGAAAAAAACATGATAGACAATAAGTTGGACAAAGTTTAAAGATGATTTTT
Source organism: Picea engelmannii (assembly GCA_009831015.1). NCBI lineage: Eukaryota > Viridiplantae > Streptophyta > Pinopsida > Pinales > Pinaceae > Picea > Picea engelmannii. The sequence continues at coordinate 194,201 of ML789781.1, read as the reverse complement.
TCAAAATATCCCAAGGTATCAAAGAAGATGGATTTTTTATAGAGCTCATGTGATTACAACAAAAAGGAAACATGTATTATTTTACTCGTGATTGGGAAACACTGGCCACAAGTGTACTCGGGTTATCAATGGAATGTTTGGTTCAATCATATATCATTGGTCTTAAAAATCACATCCAAAATGAATTGAAGTTACACAATATCACAGATATGGAAGCAACCATACGTAAGGCAAGAGAAGTAGAGAAAAAACTTGAAAGATCACCATTACAGAAATTTGAGAAGACATATTTGCAATGAAAAGAGAGTGATTGCAAGTTCTGTGGAGACAGGTGGTCGCCAGGTCACAAATGCTTCAATCAAAATTCATAAAAATATGAATATGATGTAGATTTTAACCTTGTAAAATTAGTTACTGGAAACTGATTCTTAATAAAAAAATAAAAGATATAATGACACACACACACAGATTACGCAAATCTTTTTATCCTAGAAACTCAAACTGGGAAAACCAACAACATGTTTAGAGTCACACCTCTAATATTCTATTCATTAGCTTCATTATTTACAATACAATATACATATAGCGTCTTGTAACATCCAAATCCCTAATCCATTGACCCGGATTAGTCAACAACCCTAATTCCTTAATCGGAATTAGAAATCCATCGACAAAAACCATGTGTCAAAAAATTGCCAAAAATTGACCAATTTTTTTTTCTCGGGGGATACCACTCTTGAACCCCTACAACCCTCCCAGTTAGGGGTGTTAAGCACCCCCAAACCACCTGTTCTCCCATATTAGTGTACAATACATGGGATCAATTTTGCAAAAAATATAACACATACCCAATAGATGAAAGACAATCAAACACTTCCCAAAGCCATTCAAATGATGATAAAGAAAAAATAAAGGAAAATAATCATCTTAAATGTGGGAAAAATCGGGTTCCAATTCATAGATGTGCATCTAAACACCTATATCATTTTAAAATCATTAACAAAAAAGAAGTGGAGGTTCGTTTTGAAGAAGGCATGTGTGATTCTGATGAAGAAAAATCACCCAAGGTGTCATTAGCTTCCATCACATGCATAAAACAAACTTATGAGGACAATAAGTCAAAGGTTTCAATCCATAAAGAAAAAACACCTACAATACGTTATACTCCACCTCATATGAGGAGGAAGGGTACTATCAACAATATCCCAAGTGGGAAACACATGAATTCATTGGAAGCAATTATAGAAACAATGAAATGAAATACCCTAAGGATCATTGGAAACCTAAAAGGAAAGGATATCACAATATTAGTAGACTCGGGATGCACCCACAATTTCATGGACATTAATCTCTCAAAGAAATTGAATATTTTTGTATACCCTATCAAGGGACTCATGGTTACAACTATTGATGGTCAACCAATCCAAGGGGTAAGATGATAGCATAAAGTTTTGATAAATCTACACCAATTGGAACTACAAACCGGATATTATGCTCTACCCCTTTATGGAATGGACATGGTACTAGAAGCATAATGCTTGCTGTAACTAGAAACCTACACCACAAATATCCAAGAATAATTCATGGAATTCAAATGGTAGGGGAAGAGCTACAAGTTGTACAGTTTAGGAAGCTAAGATCCTACACGAAAAGAACTTACAAATTCCATACTTCCATCATGAACAAGTCTACCAAATAATCACAAAAAAATTAAAAATCAAGGAGAAATGTCACGGAGAAAGACAAATTTATTGCTTTGAGGACAAAGAAATTTTGGAGGGGAAAGAAATGTCATGAACATAGCCTAAGTATTAATAAAATAATAACTAATAAAAACAATAATAATATAATAAAGATAATAAAACAAAAAAATAACGATTTAAGAATAATAAAAATAAATAATTATAATGTCATGACTGAAATTCATGACTATTCATAATGGGCACCTTAGGCCATATATTAAGTTAGGGCACCCATTGTATGATCATCATTCGATTATAATTTATATATCTATATTTTATATCTCATTGAGAAAATAAAGTTTAGTTTACACCACTTTACCTTTTTCAACATAGTTTCTAGATGTGTCATATAGACCTCTTCCTTCAAGTCACCATGCAAGAATGTTGTTTTCGCATACATCTATTCTGTCTCTAAATAAAAATTTGTTGTTGAAAATAATAGGAACCTAATATATGTTAACTTATCAAATAAGGAAAATATTTCACCAAAATTTATTCCTTCAACCTAAGAATATCATTTGACAATTCATCCCACCTTGTACTTTTTAACACTACCATTTGAACCAATCTTCTTTTTGAACACCCATTTACATCTAATGGGTTTTCATCCATTAGAAAATGGTACCAAGTCCCATGTATCATTATTTATAAGTGCAACCATCTCCTCTTCCATGGGCAATCTCCAAGACTCCTTATCTTTCATCTCCATTTCCTCTTTCATAGTTCTATGATAATTGGTGTTAGCAAATAAAACAAACAATATACATTTGAAAATAAAGAAACTATAATTATACCTATTTGGTTTCCTTCTTTGCTGAGTGGGCCTCCTTAAAGTTTGAGGTGGATTTTCTTCCTCCTCTTCTGAACTCTTTGAATCCTCCTTCCCATGACTTCCATCATGAACTTCTTGTTCATTTTCTTGTTCATATTTCTTAGTCTTAGGTGATAGCTAAACCACTAACTTCTTCTCATTCTCTTTTGGCTACACCACTATGGGAAAAGGCTTAACTTTTTTGAAAATAAAATTCATGCTATACAAAAATTTTCTAACCATAGGATCCCAAAGCTTGTATATTTTCACACTAGTTCCATCATAGACAAAGATACATTTCACAACCTTGTTATCCGACTTCGACCTCGTCTCCTTAGGCACATGAACATATGCCTCACAAGAAAAAACATGAAGATGTTGAAGTGAGGGATTTCTTTTCATATAGAATATCCATAGGGGTATTATACGCAAGAGATAATGTGGGAGACCTGTTAATCAAGTAATATGCAATAGTAACCACTTCTTCTCTAAGATAGCTCCACTAAGCATACTCCTATCTCTCTCCATCAATGCTCTATTCATTCATTCTACAAATCCATTATGTTGAGGGGTATATGTAGTTATATTATGTCTTTCAATGTGATTCTCTTTATAAAACTTATAAAACTTTGTAAAACAAAGCTCACAACCATTACTAGTCCTTAACACCTTGATCTTCCTACTATTATGATTTTCCAAGATATCTTTCAACTCCTTAAACTGACTAAAAACCTCATATTTAGTTTTAATAAAATATACCTGTTTCCTTCAAGAATAATCATCAATGAATGAAACATAATACAAATTATTAGAAATCAAAGGAACTTTGACTGGACCAAATACATCAAAATGAATTAAGTTTAACAAATCAAAAGATTTAATAGAGTTGCAATAGAATTGAACACGATTCTATTTTTCATGTGTGCAATGCTCACACAATCAAATTCAAGAGCACAATGATTCAATCTATCCAAAAGATATTTGTTTTCCAAGGCACGTCGTCCCTTCTCACCTATATGGCCCAATATTTGGTGCAATAACATTTCATTTTCTACATGTAACTTGATTTTTGAAGAAAAATTTTGTTTAGGGATCCAAAAAGCATGACCATCATTAATATATATAGGTTTTGATTACGAAGGTGTAGATCCTACAAATATCTTTGCTACAGAAATGAAAAAATATTACACTAAATAGTGCAAGCATCAATCTAGAACAAAGTTCCCACACAAACACTCTTAGCGAGCACGATATCTCCTTAGACCATATTATACCCATTTTCAGAGAAAACAACCTACATAGATGCATCTTTAAGTCTGCTTACTGATAGTAGGTTCCCTATTAGACCTAGAATGTGCAAAAATACATTGATCCCTTTCACTCTTCGATCAGGGAATTTGATCAAGACTCCACAATGAAAAAATATGCTAAGAGGAGATCCATCATAAAGGTATACCTCTGTTGGACTTATGGGCTGACCCGGGTTCTACCTTAGTTCTCCAACAAAACCCTTATCACCATCGAACCTTCTTGTAAACCAGAAGGCTACACCATGCACAAAGTGCACATCGTAGTCTCACTTGAGATAGTTTATGGGGGACTGTAGGATGCAAATGTCTGCAGTCATGGAAGGGATTGGGGGATGTTCTTTCTTACTTCTTATTTCTACTTAACCACGCATTTGATTACAATACTCATCATATCCATTCATTCATTCATTTTCATATTTATTCTAGTGCGCACTGTAAATAAACCATCCATTCATCTATCTAACCATTCAATCATAACTGCAAAAACAATAAAACATTAAAACACATTGCAAACATAGTTTTACCATGGTTCACTCCCCTGGGGCTACGTCCACAAAGATATTCTGCTTATTTTCTTATTCATCAAAAGGTGTTGCGCGCATTACATTATAGTAAAGAGTAGTGAGGCGGACCTGGATCACACCAAACACCACATATTGTGACCTGACCCTTAGCTAATTCGACCTCAACCGAGCTCTACAACTCTCAAAATAGACTTCGACTCATAAAGACTCCAAAATAGGTTCTCCAAAAAATATGACAAGATACTTCTAAGGATCCATAGATTCCTCAACCTACTTTCTATCTCTTCTATTTATATTAGAAAATTGGGTTAGAAATCCTTACAATACATCCCAAAACCCTAACCCTAACTTGGCTAGGTTTGTCCACATTTGCGTTGGATTTCTGCAAATCCTGCCGTGCGTGCTATTTTTCCTCAAAATGTGGTGCGCTCTCTTTCTTGGTCCGATTTGCCTTGTTTTATGTGTTATTATACAAACATGCCTACTCCAACAGGCCCCCAACACTAACATGTGGCTCATCCCGAGCCACTTAGATTTAGTGCACCTTTTGTAGCGCTACCTCCAATGCATGAAACTTCTTTCCTAATTCTGTCACTTTCTCTTTAGCCTCTATGTTCTTTCCTTCTAGTGTCTCCAAACCCTGCATTGTTATGTGCTCTCTTAGAAATTCTCTACTTTTTTCTAGCATCTGTTTCCATATTCCCTTCTCTATTTGGAGCTCATCTATTATTCCTTCAGCTTGTTGCTGAAATGGCTCTAACTGAACCTACCTTGCTTGTTTTTCCTCCTGCAAAATCTTTACTTCTTCCTACAATTTTTTCATCTCCCGCACAACCTTAATTATTAGGGATATTGAACTGTTGGATCTTCTCATCCTCTTCCAAGCTGGTCCAAATGTGTGCAATCATGTCATACACTTTTTCCACTTCTTTAACCTCCTGTCCTATACTCCCTATGTGCGCATTAGCCTCTTTCTCTCTCTACTCCCGTACTTCTAGAGGTGTGCTCGAAGTTAATTTCTCTGTTAAATCCACTATCACTTGTTTGTATCTCTCCATGGTCTGCATGATCTGCTGTATCTTCTCTTATGTTGTAACCTCCTGTGCATGCACGTGGTTTGGTGTACTCTTGTATACCTTTGTAAGATTATTTTCTAAGTTATCTGCTCACTGCTTCTCCTCCTCCTTTTCCATCGTGATCTGCTCACATGTCACTTGCAAAATATCCTTCACTTTGTGGTCGAATGCTAGGTTGGTGGAATCCTCCCTAGATCTAGAATGTACTTCCTGCATTGCACTCACTTGTAATTCATATAGTTCCTTCATAGGTATGTTTTCTAGAATCAAATCCTTTACTGGTCTCTACGCTGCATTTTCATCCATCTTCAACATTTCTTGTGTGACTTTGAATCTATCACTGCTCACTACTACTTTATTCATGGTCTCTTCTTTCTCTTTTTGCATTGATGCTCCCTGTGTTTTTTCTTTCTACTGTGCTGCTGGATGATGCAATGTATTTAGTCACAGTCTCTGTAGGATTTCATGTACTTCTTCTAATTTCTCCATGATTTCTTCCCTTTGTACCTTTGTTGTGCGTACTAAATCCTCTGCTCTATCTTGAACTTTGTCTGTGACCAACTCGACATCGTCCTCTGTAATAGTGAGGGTTGGAGGATTCTTGTGATACTTCATCTTTTTCCTTATTTCTGCCTCTTGTGCTCCCGTTCTCTTCTTTTTTACGGTTGAGGTCTGCGCCTCGATTTTCTTCTTTGCTAATTCCCCATATTTTAATTCCTTTGGGTGAGATCTATCTCCCTTCTCCCCATCCCCGTTTACTTCTGCCCTTGACACAATCTCTTTCTTTCTTGGATTTTTGCTTGATATGCTACTTCCTGAGGCTTGGTCGTGCTCTGCATCCTTCCTTGTATTATCTGCTGGACTGCTTATCTTCTTTGATGTTCCTGATTCTGCTGGATCCTTAGGATTTGTTCCTTTCTTTTTTGTTGCTGGAACCTTCCACTATGTAGGCCAATATTTCATGATCTAGTCCACTTCTTCATGTGATGTACAATATCGCATTTCCATCCACTTCTTCTTTGGGTCCCTTGTGGCCTAAATCCACAAATGATGTCTTAAAGCCTTGGAATTAGTAATCCCTTCATTTCCTTGAACCACTTCAATTGGGATTATCTAGACATTAGCTATCTTCTATTGCATATCCTCCAAGAACATGGAAAATACTGTGTTGTTGGCCTGTTGATTCTTGGGGTCCTTTTCCTACCACAAAGTTTCATAGTGTGTTACATAACATTTCCCCTTCTTGTCTAGAAATGATAAAAAATTGGGCTCCCGCCAGCCCACCAATGCTATAAGTATTAGAAACTAGGAGTAATGGAACTATGTTCCATTATACTATGCATCTTTGCAATCTACCAGAAATTGGTTCAACAAGTATGGTGCTCAACTGAACACTACGCCCTTTGTGCAATGCACAACTATTGCTATAACTCATGTTGGGGATTCTTCCTTTCTGCACTTCCTCAAAATTTTTCAAGCCATCAAATTTGTACTAAACTTGGTTGCATGGTTGTTAATATCCTTGATGATTAGTCCTCGGGTTCCCCTTTTTGTCCCGAACTGTGCTTTTACTTCCTCTGCAATTTCTTTATCCTTGGCTTTATTGTCCAAATAGTCTTCTGGATTTACCCTGCTGGTAGGAAACCCTGTGATCTTAGCTATGATATCCATGTCTATGGGGACCGGCCTTTCCATCCACAAGATACCTCCATGTACCTTGGACAATAGTTGTTTCACACAAGGCCTACATTTTTACCACGCCCGAAATGTGGTATGTCCAAAAGATTCATAATGCCTGAGTTGTAGAGACCTATAACCCACTGTGCGGGCTACAAAATAGGTTTCCCTAGGGGTCCTACCTCCCCCTCCTCTCCAATTACACTTTATGTGTGAATTCAAGAAACTTCGTTGTGTTATTTATATCATGGTCCGCATACTTTAGCTTCGACACCTTCCCCATCATGTCTTCCACTACGACTACAACATGTAGGAGATGAGGTAGAGTGATTTATACTGTTCTTGGTGCCTTCCTCTTTTGATCCGCGGCTAGTTTTTCTTCAGTGGATTCATCCTTTGGTTATTCTTATTCTTATCCCTCCATTTCCTGTTGGCCCGTAATGTATTTGACTAGGAATTCCTCTGTGATGGATTTCTGTGTTTGTTTGTCCTTTTCCTCCATTTCTACAAGGTTTTCAGAACTAGGGTTCATGATGCTGTTAGGGTTTTCCATGCTCCGAATCGTTTGAACCTATTCTGCAGTTGATAGTTCTTCCTCTATCCTGGTGGGACTGATCGATTCAGTCTTTGATGTTGTAACGTCCTCTAACTCCACAAAATTCTCCGGTTCTTCCATTCTTTCCTTCTTCCTTCCCGACTGTTGGGTTACTCGTACAAATCGTCTTGGAGAACCAACCTTTGGGGGTGCTGTCAAACTATTCTTGCACACAATCGACTGACTTTGTCTCTTTCTCAATCCCCCTTTTCTCATGCTCTCAAGTGCTCGGTTCCTAAAAAATTGCTAAGTGTCGAACTTTCCCATGCTTTTCCCTTTTTATAAACTCTGTCATTAATGTTCTGTCTTGTTTTTCACCTTTTCCGGTTATTTGCGTGGTGTCTAATTTTCCTGCACGTAGTCTTTCAAATTATGTCGCACCAATTTCGTCTTGTTGTGTGTTGTCATTCATGAATTATCTACCTCTCGCTTATTCCTCCTAATTNTTGTTCTGTTTTTATCTTCCTTTTTCTTCTTTTAGCTCCTACTATTTACAATAGTACAAGTCTACTTGCTGCGCTACAATTATTGAAAGTTAGTAGGTCGACTATACCTATATAGTTTCATTTGAATACCATTCACCATTCCTTGCACTTCTTTTCCTGTTAATTCTTGCATCTGTACAACACCTCCATCTGTAACAGACTTTATCTGATATGATCCTAGCCAATGCATTTTGAGATTCCCTAGGTGCTGCAAGTATTTATTGTGATAGAGGAGAACCATATCTCCTTCATTAAACTTCTTCTTCTTGATATGTTTGTCATGCCAATATTTATCCTTTTCTTTCTATACCTCTTGATGGAAACTTTCCATGATTCCGTCTTCTTCTAATTCCATCAGTTGAGCTAATCTTTCCTACGCTGCGCCATTTTCTGTCATATTTATAATTGTTGCAATGCACAGACTTGGAATTAAATAATATAAGGGAACTACTGGCTCTTGTCCATACACCAATATAAAGGGTGTTTGTCCTGTTAATTTCTTGCAGGTAGTTCTATAATCCCAAAGTACTACTGGTACCTTCAAATCCCAATCATCTCTATTTACATTACAAATATTTGTTAGGGCATTATCCAAATTTTTTTTGAAGGCTTCCAATATTCCATTTTATTGAGGGTGGTAAGGAGTATTCTTCTGGTGGTATATATTAAATTATTCAAGCATTTCCTCAATGGTATTGTTGATGAAGTGAGTCCCCTTATCACTCATCAATATTCTTGGACATCCAAACCTTTTCACTACATTCTCAAATAAAAAGTGTGTTGCAGTCTCTGCGCTGCAATCCTTTACTGGTGTTGCCTCTGCCCATATGGTTAAGTACTTTGTTTGTTTAATAATGTATTTGGCTCTTGATCCTCTTCCTGGTGGATTAATTGGACCTAAAAAATTTATTGCCAATTTATTGAACACTTGTAAATTAACCCGTGGTCTCAGTGGCATCTCATCCCTCATGGATGGCTTCCCAACTCTTTGAAAAACATCACACTTCTGAAAATATTCTTTTGAATCCTTATGAACTGTTGGCCACATAATCCTGTGCACAATACCTTCGGTGTGGTATATTTTCTTGCATAGTTCCCTCCTACAATCCCTTCATGTGCTTCTGCCAAAATAATGGGTCTTTCGTGCTCCATCACACATCTCCTCAAGATGCTATTTTCTCCAAGTTTGTATAAATGACCTGCAATCAATTGATAATATGCAGCTTTGACCACCAAAATTTTCTTTTGCAAAGTAGTAAATTTTCTTGGTGCAAAGCTTGTACTCAAAAACTCAATAATGTCAGCAAAATATTCATCTGCAATTTTTACTAAAAACACTTGTGCATATGGAAAGTTGTCTTCCAAGTTACTAGGTTCTTCTCCATTTGTTATCCTAGACAAGTGATCTGGTCCTGCATTCAATCTTCCAGGCTTCACCACAACTTCAAAGTCAAATTATTGAAATAAGAGTAGCCATATGCATATCCTTCCCCCTAACACATACTTATTAACTAAGTATCTCAAGGATAAATGATCTGTAAACATATTAAAGTGTTGTCCCAACAAGTAATATCTGTATTCCTGCAAAGCATACACCATTGCTAATCCTTCTCTTTCTGTAGTATTGTAGTTCTGTTTTAAATCTGACAAATTTCTGCTTACAAATGAAATAGGGTGATCTATATCACCTTATCCTCACTGGGTTAATACTTCTCCTAATGCAATTGAAGACACATCTACATGCACATGAAGTTATTTATCCCAATCTGGAAATACTAAAATTGGCACAGTAACCATCTTCTCCTTCAAAATATCCACACTCTTCTGACATTCATCATTCCACTGGTACTTAGTATCCTTCTTCAACAACTTCTCCATTGGCATGGTGATCTGTGTATATCCCCTTATGAAATTTCTGTAATACCCTGTATGGACCAATGTACTTTTCAAATGTCGCACTGACTTTGGTGGTGGTAAGTTAACTATGACAACAATTTTAGCAGGATCAACTAGTAGACCCTGTTTACACAGCACATGCCCAACCAAAATGCCAAAAGGTGCGCTGAAAATACACTTCTTAATATTTAATGAGATATGACACTGTCTGCATCTATCCAACATCATCCTTAATACTTCAACATGATATTTCAAAAAACTAAACATTGTCTAGTCATCCATGTAAACCTCGAAAAACTTATGAATAAATTCCTTAAAAGCTGCTACTACTACCCTTGAAAAAATCGTTGGTGCATTCTTCAATCCAAATGGCATAAATGTATACTGAAAGTAGCCCAAATCTGTAGAAAATGTTGTCTTATTCTATCTTCAAGTGCTATCCTAATCTTATGATATCCTGAGAACCCATTTGTAAAAGAATAAGCTTCTTGACCCCCTACATTCTCCAAAACTTCGTCTGTAAATTGGGTAGGAAAAGGATCATGTAGGCAAGAATCATTCAATTTTATCAAATCTACACAAATATTGATCCCGTCTTGATTATTTTCTTGCACCACCATGGCACTGATCCATTCCGACTCTTCTACAGGTTCTATACCACTAGCTTCTAGCATCTTGTCAATTTTTGTCTTCACCTTCTCTTTGTATATTGGATTCAATATGTACGGCCTTTGTCTGATAGGTCTTGCTTCTGGTTTCAAAGGGATATTTATATCTCCTGGCTCTCCTACAAGCCCCTTCATCTTTGAGAATGTTTATGGGAATAAGTCACTGTTCTCTAGTAGTAATTTTTTGATCCTTTCTGCTATCTGATTATCCCAATAATTCCCAATACTAGCCATCTTTGAGTTGTCTACAGTTCCAATGTTGACCTTCTTAATATTTAATGGTGCATAATAATCTTCTGAATCCAACTTGGGACCTTATAATTCCCTTTCACCTTCCACTTCTGGGATCTAAATATTGCACGGATTTTCTTCTGTTGGTTCTTTTACTTCTGCTACATGATAACAATGCAACAATTGTTTGACTGTCTGACTAGCCTTCCTCTGAGATGATGGAATTATTTCAAACTCTGGTTCTTAAAATATCTTTTCTCTTACCACTTTCAATGCTGTATCAATCTCTATAATGTCATTCTCAAAGGAAACTGTAACTACAAAGTTATGTTGTATTTCTTCTCAGTTAGCAGTTTCTCTGCGTTGTTCTTGTTCTGTGTACCAATACTTTAGAATTCCTTCTAGTGTGTTAATAAAATAGTGTGGACATTATTTTGGTGGTACTATTATCCAATGAAATATGCACTTCTCTACATGCTCTTGGGCTTGTCCAAATCATTCATATTTCTCCTTGTATTTATGCTCCTGTTCTGCTCTAAATTTTATGCACAGTAACCTTTTGCACTAGAACCAATTGTTGATCTTTTCCTTCCATCTTGCAGGTGTATCTTTTAAAGAAATATATATTGCTGATAATCTTTGATTTTCCACAACCTCTATCTCACACTTCATTACAAATTCTTCTAAATCATTGAAACCATAAAAAGTAGGAGGTTCTCTTACCTCTGTACCAACCCATCTCAATGTGCGCGTCATTCTGGAACATCTCCTCATAGATAATTCATCTAATCATTGTTGACATTTTTTTAGTCTCATGTCAGAGTCTGAAGCACAAGAACTAATAATCCTCCAACTAACCATGCCATCTGTAGTTGGGTTGATATAATCCTCTTCGCCCATGGTAGTTATGTATAGATGATTCACATATTCTGTAAGGTTATTATCTGTCGCAGGTTACACATACCTACCTCCTTCTGATGGATCCAATGGTGCAATAAATTTTTATTCTCCAGACTCAAATATCATCTTCCTTGTGTTCAAATTGATAATAGCCTAGTTATCAAAGGCCCAATCCAGACCCAACAGTTCTGGATATGGCAAAGTATTTTCCACTATGTCAATGAATTCAAAGTCAACCATGGTGCACACACCATCTATATCTACTAGAATTCCCTTGAAGCTTCCTATTGGAACCACTCTATGCTAATTTTCCAACTTCAACTGAATGGGTGAATAACCCAATTTTGGTTCTCCCATAGCTTCCCAGGTTTTCTTTGGAAGAACATTGACTTCAGATCCTAAGTCTAGTATAATATCCCCCATATTGAAATATCCTATGTTAGCATTCAATCTGAATTCCCTATTGGTTCTTCTCTTCTTTCAAATCCTATTTACTCTTTTTACCACTTATTCCCAAGGATTACATTTTTCTAATAATTTTTGAAGTACTTGTAAGGAATTTTTATCACTCAACAATTTGACACAAGCTCCCAAAAAGTTTCTTAAGTTACTAATTAATTGTTTTGAAGACTGCTCTTGATTGGTTTGATCAAATAATGAAGGAATTTCATAGACCGATATCTCATCTACTGGCTTCGTTCCTGAAGTGGACACAATATTTTCCTTGAAGATATCTTATCTAGCTTCTTTGAATTCTCTTTCTCTTTTCCCGCATCAAACTTCTATTCAGGCATTGTATTATTACTACCCCACTGGTACTGGTCCTGATCCTTCTTGGATGCATCTTCTCTTGTTTTGGCTCCACCTCTAGTCACTATGTTAATCTTCTTCCCGTTTTCTTCTATTTTTCCACCTCGATCCATTGTACATTCTGATTAGTTTGGTTCCTCTTGTACTGTATTTTTATCAACAATGTTGGAAAGTCTTCTGTTTCGTGGTTTGCTGCACAAAAATACATAAATGTTATAGTTGGATGTGGGCAGTCTCTTGCATAGTGCCCTGGTTTCTGACAGTTATGACACACTACTGGTTCTCAAACTCCTCCAAATCCTCTTCCTCCACGACCTCCTCCTCTGTTTCCTTGATTATCTCCGCGTGGTGTGTTATACTTAGGTCCTTGATTATACTGCACATGTGGGTTATTATACTTCTATGGTATTGCGCACTGTTGTGCAGGATTATATTGTTGTTGCCATTGAAACTGCTACACATTATACTATGGTTGTGCTGCAAATTGCTACGCAGAATTGTACTATGACTGTTGCACAATGTTATACTGCGAATGATGCACATATTGTTCTATTAAATGTTCATCCTGCACCCTATATGTATATGCAATCCTTTATTTCATCATCTCTAAGGTTCTATAGTCCTTGTCTTTGTGTCCAACTAACTTAGAAAAGTTACAAAATGTACTCTTCATAACTCTCTGATATTTCTACATCAGGGGGATATTATAGGGATCATGCCCATGTGTTTTGCAAATATCACACCATGGTCCTCCTGAAGATAAAGGGTTTGGCATACCCACTCCAATATACTACGAAAATAATGGACACTCATTCTTGTGATGACCTTATATCTTGCACATTGTACACCATACATCTTCTCTCTTCTCCTTTCCTTTGTTCCGATTTAACTGGAATGTTAAGTTCTTCAAATCTTGCTTCAACTCTTCCACAACTGGATCTTTATGCTTGCATTGGTTTTCCTCTAGTTGTAAGGATGCCTACAGGGCTTCACCATGTCTTTGGAAGTCATGTTTTCTTAAGGGATACTTCAAGTGTGGAAACAAAGAATTAAGAAAAAAATGCTTATGTTGTGTATAAGTAATAGTGTACTTTAACTTACCTTTTAAACTCTTGAACTTCTGTTCCACTTCCTAGATTGATTCTCCTAGTTTTTGCTTGATCTCTATCATTTCATTCATAAACTGGTCTTCTGAACTTGGCTTCTGAACATGGCTTCTGAAATTCATTTATTAACTTCCTCTTCACATCTGATACAGTTGTAGGTGTTCCCATTGGATTATTTATTGAGAGACCCATGTACCAATATAATGCATGGTATCTAAAGTTATTTCCAACTGCACAACCTTTCTATCATTGTCTTTAATCTTCTTTTCTTCCCATATATTCTCACATATGAACACATGTTTTTCTGGGTCATTTGACCCATCCCCTCAAAACTATGGTAACCTGATGGTTGGATATTGTCCTGCCATTGTGAAATTTTTTGAACTACCACCTCTGTGTGGTGTAGAGACTTGACTGCTACTTGTTGAACTTGCACTTCTTCTACTGGACTCACGTCCTGAAAAAATTCTTCTACCACTAATCACTTGTTGGTTAACTGGTTTTTCTTCTTCAGTTGTGTTAGTTGCACATGGGGTTGTGGGTTCCACACTAATTCGGATCTGGAATGGAGATCCTTCTTCTACACCAGACCTATGACCTCTAGTTTTCATCTCATATGTGGTGTGCAATATTTCCTCAATATGCCCCGTGGCGTGGTGATCCTCTATCTCTTCATGATCGTTGTCCAAGCCCTCTCGATTTGCTACAACCCTCTTCTTATTATTTATCCTATACTTGTAGGGTCATCCAATGTGCGTCACACCTATGCTCCTTATTATTTCCCTGGCCTATTCATCATCCATCATGATGGGGTCCATTTCCTCCTTCTTCTGGCTACTCTCTAGAGCCTTCTCCGTTTCTCAGATCTTCCTTATTGCTTCCTCCAACTCACCCATGCGTGCAGAGTGATCTATTTGTCTGATTCTATGGTCATCACTCCTTTATCACGTAATAATATCTTGATCGACATGTAAAGAGACCTAATATGCCTCTCTCTAGGTCCCCTCAAGGAATCCTACTTTGGAGCAGTATATGACTTCGTTGTATCAGTGATAAACCCCACATTAATATTATCTAACCAAAAATCCACTGTGCACTTGAATTTATTATTAACTCTTTCCAACCACATGATATTTTTAGTATTCCACACTATTGGCCTAATCTTGTTATTCAGATGGGTATCCTTCAATATTGAAAATCACTCTTGTAAGAATTCTGGAAAGAAATAAAAAACATACTTCGTGAAAATCAATAAACACACACCTCTGCAAGTATTGGTGTAGTGTATACCTGGAACACTTATTGTCTTTCTGCGCGAACTCCAAATATTGTGTATCTAACCATCTTTCAATATATTGCTTCGTAGTATTTCATGGATTGAACATCCCTTTCTACCAATGCATATTCTTCACCAAACCCCTTCCCGGCTTTCCTTATGAGTCCCAACAATGGAACCATTTGTTGGACTTATGGGCTGACCCAGGTTCTACCTTAGTTCTCCAACAAAACCCTTATCACCATCGGCCCTTCTGGTAAACCAGAAGGCTACATCGTGCACAACAGAGTCTCACCCAAGATGGTTTATGGGGGACTGCAAGACACATATGTCTGTAGTCATGGAAGGGATTGTGGGATGTTCTTTCTTACTTCTTATTTCTACTTAACCATGCATTTGATTACAATATTCATCAGATCCATTCATTCATTCATTTGCATATTTATTATAGTGTGCAATGTAAATAAACCATCCATTCATCTACCTAACCATTCAATCATAACTGCAGAAATAATAAAACATTAAAACACATTGCACACATACTTTTACTGTGGTTCACCCCTCCCACCGAGGCTACATCCACAAATATATTCAACTTCTTTTATTATTCATCAAAAGTGTTGTGTGCATTACATCATAGTAAAGAGTAGTGAGGTGGACCATGATCGCACCAAGCTCCACATACTGTGACTTGACCCTCAACTACTTCGACCTCATCTGAGATCTACAACTCTCAAAACAAACTTCGACTCACACAGACTCCAAAATGGGTTCTCCAAAAAATATGACAAGATCATTATAAGGATAAATAGATGCCTCGACCTACTTTCCATCTCTTCTATTTATATTACAAAATTGGGTTATAAACCTTTACAATACATCACAAAACCCTAACCCTAACTTAGCTAGGTTTTTCCACATCTGTGCTGGATTTCCACAAATCCTACTGCACACACTTCTTTTCCTCAAAATGTGGTGCACTCTCTTTCTTGGTATGATCTGCCTCATTTTCTACGCTATTCTCCAAACATGCCTGCTCCAACAACCTCCCCACCATCATATTTTTCATACTCTAAGTGTCGATGGGAAGTTATATGAAAGGAATTTCTAGAGTCTATCAACCATGCACTTTTGTCTACATGGGTTGGAAAATTTGCAACAAAGGAACCTCCACCATCCTCCAAAGAAGATATTTTAGACTCACCATCAAAATCATTATTTTCCTTCCTATCCTAATTTTTTCCCTTCAAGTCTCTTCTGAAATTTCCAACCTTGCCACAACTCCAACAATTTTCCTTGGAATTTCCAGAAGATATATATCTCCCATGGGATTTGTATCTTCCCTTTTCTCTCTTCTTTACTTTCTCCTTCAATCTTCCATTAATAGCCAAGGCCTCATCTGTGCATTTAGAATATTGTTTCCTCACCTCCTCTGAGAGTAAAGCATCCACAACCTCATCAAATCAATGTATTTACAATGCTTCCAATGATCATTATTGTTGTTCCATGAATCTAAAAAAGAACAAAAAATGTCATTTAGCAATCCTCCTCATCCTTATTCACTTTAATTAAGATCAATTGGGTCACAATAGTATTAAATGCATTTAGTTGCTTAGCTATATAATCACCATCACCCATTCTCAAGGTGAATAAATGTTTTCTGCAGAAAAAAAGTTTATTCAAGGATTTGGCGTGGTACAAATTCCCCAACTTCTTCTATAGAGTTGTTGCAATATTTCCTTCAAAAACATTCAATAATACCAAATCGACCAAATAGACGCTAATAAAGGTTCTCATTTTTCTCTCTAACACCACCCACTCTTCATCTTGCATACCAACGAATTTGGTTCTAGATACTACAACCCATGGATCTCGATATATAACAAGATCCTCCATTTTGAGCTTCCACAACTCAAAGTTAGTTCCATTAAACTTATCTATTTCTAATCTAGATGCATTTTCCATTTCCCTGCAACACGATTTTCTTATGTGAAATATCTCACTAAAACCAATATTAGATTAAAAAAAATTGTCCCTAACTCCTTGAATCCGAGGTAATAGGCTCCAATACCAAATGAAAGGAATACGAGTTACATGATATGATTCCTACACTAACCAATGAAAGAAGAATGTTCAAAAAACTTTAATCAAATAGTTGTAGATGCTAAGAAGAAAATACATGAAAGAAATAGAAAACCATTACACAACGATTTTCTGTGGAAAACCTTCTAGGGAGGAAAAACCCTAGAGTCCAAAGTACACTCAAAGTATTATTCAACAACTAACATATGGTTACAATACATCACATACTTTCTATGCTCTCAACAAGAGTATTCAACAACATAAGGGTTTTGGATAAATTTCAGTAGCATAACAAGAAGTAAAAAGATATAGTCACATTCCTCCTACCCAAGAACTCAATAAATAGGGATAATGAAACCATAAACCATTTATGCTACTGAGAATTAATTTTTTGTTATTGCTTATTACATTAATTCCCCGCTACTAGTCAACATTCATTACCTGGTTAGTATTTATTACCTATTATATTAATTATTTAATCCATATTATTGTTAAGCATTTATTGAAATAACTACTTAACTACACAATTAGAAGTTACATGACACACTTGTATCAACAAACACAAACACACACATATTTTAAATTGAAAAAAAATACACAAGAGTTCTACGTATTTTACTTTTTCCAGCCACTATCACCGAAATCTGACAAATCAATTATCGGCAAAATCATAATTTTACATTGCTTGATCTTGGTTTTGAATGAATAAATCGATTAAGGACCTTCAAAAAACCTCTAGGCACCCCGTATGTGTAATATAAACCACTTAAATATATAATTTCACTCAATTTTCTAAATTTCTGGTGGGATTTTGGGTAAAACACATCAGAAAAAGGTAGTGAGGAAAGCGTAAAAACGTGGAACATTTAGACTATGTCTTATCCATTTTATATAATTGAAATTAAATTGTTGATCTTTTACTTAATTATATATTTAGATGAAAATTCGTACATTTCTTACCAAATGAATTAATAATGATAATCCATCCCTATATATAATGGTTCTTGCATGAGGTTTATGTGAAACAAATGGTAATGGGGAAGTTGGTGAGGAGCTTTCATAGAAATGGGAATGTGTTATTTAAAACACACCCAGACATGCATTATTTAAAACATGTATATATTCCTTTTAAAATAACATCGACACCTTCCTAGCCACCACACAAGCTACCACAAAGTCTATCAAATAAGAATTCATAAGAATGCAAATGCACTTTAGAAATACACATACATTAATAACGCTTGTACAATATTTTTAACTTAAAACATATTTTGCTAGTTTTTCCATAAATGTTTACCATGACATCTATTTTTGGCATTTTTTAGCTTGTTGAAAAGGTCTTGAAGAGCTCTACAATGTTTATGTTGTGAAATTTATGTTTTGACATAGAAAATTTCTTATCTTCAAAAGAATAGAAAATTTCTTATCTTCAAAAGAATAGAAAATGAATCTCTAGACCATGAATGATGCCTCAAACAATTACATATTCCCTCTATAGGGGATATTTTACCTCCAATAGTAATATGGGTGCTCTTAGGCGGTTTTTTAAATGAGGGATGGGTCTCAAGGACAAAACCATTGTAAGGGGAGGAAAACAAGGAAATTATGCTCTAAATGAAGCATTTAGGGCCCGTGAGCCATGAACAAGGCCTCAAACCACCATACAAGTCCTCTAAAGGGTATATTCATATCGCAAGTGGAATATTCATGTTATTATAATGCCTTGGATTGTAGGGATGGGTATCAATACCTTGTCAATGGGAGAGGGAGAAAAATAAGTCCCTTAGGAAATATATGAACTTTATAGGGATTGAGTTCTATAAGAAAAGTTGTAAACCACAAAACATGTCCTATATAGGAGATCATTTGTATTTAGAGTGAGGTATGGGCACCATTAGGAGGTTTTATGCACTAGGGATGTGTCTTGGGGGCTTGATAAGGGTCAGAAATTAAAATTCTTGAGCTAATATACCATTATCAAGGCATAAAAGCACAACATAGACCCTTTCAAGTGGATCTTTGGCATACAAGTGGGACATGGCACAATCAAAAGTGTTTTCATAGTAGGGATGGGTCTTATGGATTGGACCATAGCCAAGGGAGGAAAACAAAGACCTTACACCATAAATGGATCTCCAAGGCTCATTGTCCATGAACATGACCTCAAACTACAACATGGGCCCTTTATAGGTGATCTTTGGTATCCACAAGGAATATAGGCACCATTATGAGGTATTACATGCTAGAAATGGGTTTTAAGGAATTAACCAAGGTAAAAGGAGGAAAATAATTCCCTTGGGCCCTAGATGAAGTGTTCAGGGATTAAGGGCCATAAACAATTCCTTAAACTATAAACCATATAACATGTCCTCTATGGGGGTTCATTGTCCTTCGAGTGTGATATGGGCATTGTTATAATGTTTCATGCATCAAGGAGGGGTTTTGGGGCCTTAATAATAGTTGGGGGAGAAATATAGGGAATTAGACCCTAAATGAGTACTATTGAGCTAATGCGACATGCTTGATGCATTAAAATAGAACATGGGCCCTCTAAAAGGGATCTTTTCATATGAATGGAAAATATGTGTCATTAGGAGTTTTTGTGTAGTAGGGATGGATCTAAGGTCCTTAACCATGATTGGGGGAGAAAAATAAGGTCCTTAACCCCTAAATGAATATTATAAGTGTTGTGGGACATACAAATTTCTTCAAACCACCAAAAAAACCTCTAGAAAGTACCGTTGTCCTCGAGTGGAATATGGGTAACATTAGAAGGTTTTGCATAAAAGTGATGGGTCTTGGGCCATTGACCCAAAAATAA
Source organism: Picea engelmannii (assembly GCA_009831015.1). Taxonomy (NCBI): domain Eukaryota; kingdom Viridiplantae; phylum Streptophyta; class Pinopsida; order Pinales; family Pinaceae; genus Picea; species Picea engelmannii. Next base: position 174,191 of record ML789781.1, on the reverse strand, counting down.
TCTTTTTGGGCCCACAAAAGCACCACACAATCCCTTTAAAATGGATTTTTGATCTTTGAGTGGGGTATGGGTGCCTATAGGAGGTTTTTCATACAAGGGATGGACCTTGGGGTCTTAACCATGCTTATACGAGGAGGAAAAGTGCCATATGACCTAAATGAAGCTTTCAAGGCTCATGGGACAAAAGTAGGTATTGTACTACTACACATGCCCTTTTGAAGGGATCTTTATCCACCAATTGGTATACATATGACATTGAGAGATTTTGTTCACTGGGGCGGGTTCTCAAGGCCTTGACCATGGTCATATGTGAACCATTACAAGGTTTTCCTGACCATATGATTCTTGAGACATTACCCATGGTATAAGGGTAAACAATGATGTCTTAGGGACTAAAATATGATTTTATGGTTCAGGGACCATGCATAGGATCAAAAACCACCACAAAATCCTTGTAATTGAAATCATTATTCCACAAGTATAATGTGGATTCCATTATAAGGTTTGGCACACTAGGGATTAGTATAAGGCGCTCACCATGGTCCGAGGACAACCATTAGAATATTAGGGCCCAAAATATACTTTTAGGGCTCATGGACTATGCATATAGGTAGTGTAAAGGGAATATTTAGCACATGAGTCTAATATGGGCATCATTATGAGTTTGATGCATTAGGGTTGTGTCTTGAGTGCCTATAAAAGGAATTATCATCTTATGAGTGTCATAAATGAATCATTTCAAGGATGCTCACACTAAGGATGGATATTAGAGCCCTCATGATGGTTTTTGGAGTAAACAAAATGGTCTTAAATGTTATCCAAGCCATTTTTATTCTTTGGAAAATAGAAAACAATTGTAAATAAATGTCGAATTTGTATAACAAGAAGGATGTATATCTTTCTAATATCTTTCCAACAGTCTAAAGATATGAAAAATCGACGTATTCTTTTTTCAAAAACTCACCATCCTTGAAAGGTTAAATTCGTAAAGGGGGTTATTTTTAATAATTATTTATATTTTAAAATAATGTGTCTACATTATAGATTGCATGATCATTTCTAAAGCATGTCTGTGTTATTTGAAATTCATTTTTTTTTGGCATGATYATTTTTATTCACCAATGTGTTTKCTTACTTTGGATTTCTCTTYAACATGATGACCCTAGTGCAGGTTTGGACTACACAAACAACAAAACCTCCATTTTTTTGAATCCCTTCCAATATATTTATTTTTCATGTTATTTTTAAATAGGCTACATAGATCCATCACTAATGAAACTATGGACACATATAGACTATGAAAATTTTGCACACACACACAAAAACTGATCTCTCTCTCTCTCTCTCTCTCTCTCTCTCTCTCTCTCGGTGATCCAGAAATATCTTTTAACGACAATGGTTGAGTTTTAAAGGAGGTGTTCATTTACCATTTAGGAAACTAATGAAAGAGGAAGAATTAAAGAGGAAACATAGCATCCATTAAGAAATATACATATATGGAAATAATCATAAAGGAATAACAAACCATAAACACCAAAGTGATAATGGAGTTCGACAATCTCGCCTATGTCTCTAGGCCTTTGTCTCAGTGGGTGAGGCTTTCTTATTTCTGTTCAAAGCTTTAAAAGTACATCATAACAGTTCCAAAAGGATTACAAATTTATCTGGTCATGTTCTACCAGATCTCAAGAACCCAACAAAATTGACGACACTAAAAACAGATGAAGGGAGCTCCCAAAAATGGCCCGCAAAGGTGCTCTCCTCAATGGCTTCCCTGCATAAAAATGGCTTTGGCTCAACAATTCTTCAACATTTTCCTGTTCTGAACCCCCTTCATGGCTTCAAGAACCTATGGTTTATATATACTAGAAGTGGGTAAGAACCTCCCAACTTCTCCCCAAGATATGGCCTCAAAAAGGGCCCAAGATCCCCCAATATTGGGAAAAATCTCTCAAAAATGCTGAGAAAATTAATTAAAATCATATCATATCGTTAAAAACCCATTAAATGGAAAATATTAAGGGTACAACCCCTTTCTCCGCGCTCCTGGTCACTTGGGCACCTCCATGTGGCCCTGTGTTGGCTGCTGGTAGGCTGGCCCCTTATCTGTTGACCTCTGTTCATGTGCAGTGGCCACATGGCCTTGTCCTATTCCTCCACGTGCACAACATTTGGTTGGGCCCCTAGTCAAGCCCCCTGGTCGTGCGCCCTTGGTCGGCGAGCTAGCTCGATCGACCGGGTGCCAACCCACAAATATCTGTGCTAACAAATTAAGGAATGGCCCAAGTCACATGTAAATGTCGTATGTGCCAGGGATAACAAATCCCGTGCCAACCGGATTAGGAGTGTGGGCATGTGGTTATATGGATATGTGTTGGGACCGGGGGCTGGGCCTCATCCCTTTTTCTCCACCATACCACACTTAAATCAATCTTAAATAGAAGTGGAGAGACTGGCGACATATATGGTTAAGATCCACCGTGCGGGTGGGCTGGTAGCCCGAACATGCTAAGTCATTCTCCCCGTACCCGAAGGTCACGGGTTCGACTCCCTGAGAGTCCATAAAGTTTTACCACAACGACCAATGACCAATGGAGGGGTGCCATGTGGCAGCCCAAGATTGGGCCACGTGGCACCTTCACATTCGCCCGAATATGCCATGTGTTAAACACTCATTCGACCACCTGTCTGAATATCTGCACAGTCAACATCCTTTGTACCTGCAATTTCAGCCCCTTTCCACGTGTCATACAGGCCTTGTCACGTCAGCTTGTGCCATGTGTCACCCTTATAGTGGTGCCACATGTCACACTCTGACTCGTCCACCTGTCAGCTATTATGCCTAGTCAGCATGCCAATGCACCACTTCCATGTCATTGTATGACCGTACGACTTGTACAGTCAGCTGCCACGTCAACACTGTATGGACTGTATAGTCATCAAATTTTTCATGTTTGAAGAAATGAACATATTGCAATATCTTTCGCATACGGTGTTCGTTTGAGCCCATTCAAGTTGCATTGGGTTTGTATCGACGAGGCCTACCCACATGTTTGTTTTGAAGACATTATGAGAACTTTGATTTTTAGGCCTTCCTGGACCCATTTTGTCTCCTTGATCCAATTCTGGATCACACCTCCCCACTAAAGACCTTTTGGTCCTCCAAAAGGTTACTGACCAGTCTTAAAGGGCAGGATAGGCCACCCCACTTTTTCTCTGTCTTTAAATTCTATCTTGTTCACCTATCTCATCAAGATCAATTGTAAAACAATCATGATAACTGACAACATATTGTTAGCCACTTGTACTCTGTCACATCTTACTGAAGCCACTATGATCCATGTTGAAAACATTACTAATGATGGCATCAGAAATATGATTGCAAATGAGCTAATATGTTTGTAATACTTTCATGACATTAGCTTATCTTGAAGCAAAGTGTTATTGAACTTCCATTCTACAATTATTTCATGTTCTTGCTTAAGATAAATTAATTATTTGGGACAATTATAGGTGTGTTTCTTGCATGAGCTTCCTTTCTTAATTGTTCCATAGTTTGAAGAGATTGATTTGCCTTTAAATTATGAGCATGTACCACATATTCTTTGCCTGCTTTGATTAAGTGATATTGATTATGTTTCCTGTAGAAGATTGCTTTGTGATCATACAAATAAGGACTACTTAAGACCATCCCACATTCATTGAGTGGCACCACATCACATGTTAACTCATCCACAAACTTAGATGAAATTGCAAACTTTAATGTGCATTTCTTTGTTATGTGCAATTTATGATTGTTGCTTATCCATTTAAGTGAGTAAGGCTTATGATGCATCTGAGTGTTTAATCCCAATTGTTTAACCAGTTCCTCTGAAATCAAGTTATATTGAGATCCACTATCTATCAATGTGTCGACCTTAGTATGATTCATGATGACCCTTATGTGAAACAATTTACTTCTAGAATCAAATCCATCACCAATTTTACCTGTCAAACCAACCAATGAGATTTTAGATTCATCACCTGAATCCGATCCCAAGTTTGTTGGTCATGATGCTGTTGCAACTGTTTGCCTCCCTTTCTTCTCTTTGAACCACTTCGACCTCTTCTCAGGATGCAATTTACAGCAATGGTCCTCATCATGCCCTTCTTTCTTGTAATGCTTGCAAGAGGGCTTCTCTTCCTTTTTTGCCACTGAATTTTCCTTCTTGCCATTCCACTTCCTTTTGTCCTATTTCCTTGAAGACGATTCCCCTAATACACCACCTCATTTTTTCCCTGCCTCAATGTATGTTGCTTGAACATAAACCTCATCAACATTAGTAGGTCCAAACATAAATACAATATTATGAATATGTGTAGGTAAACCTCCTATATACTTCATAAGCATTTCTTGGGTATGTAAAGGAATATATAACATCAATGCCATTTTACGAAATCCATATGTGTATTCTTGAACTGTTTGTACTTTTCTTAGTTTAATACCTTGCCATTCAATTAAAGCCTTCTCTTTATAACCCAAAGGATGGAATTGTTTTCTAAGTGCATAAACAAAAACTTGCCATGATGGAAATACATTACCCACTTGTTGCATGCCATTTTGCAACTTTCTTTGCCACCAGATGAGTGTTGTGCCTACAAGTCTAAGCGATGCCAACTTGATTTGAGTGGCCTCATCTTTGATTTGTTGCACACTGCAATAAACCTCCATATGTATGAACTAGTTATCAAGTCTCTCTGCATTGACTTCACCATCATACATGGGTAATTCAAATTTTACATCAAGCTTAAGTAAAGGCATTTCATGTTTATGTTTATGGACATGTTTTCTTGCGGTGGATTTAGAAATTGAACTTGAAGAAGAAGAAGTTGATGGAGAAGAAGGAGGTGAAGGAGGAGTTTGAGGAGGATTCTCGCCTTCTTCACTTTTGACCTTTGAATATTCACCAAGAATTAGTCTCTTCCGTTCCAATTAATCCTCATATAGAACCTTCATCATCTCCGACATGGCGAAGAAAGTTTTTCAAAACTCTTTCTCATCATGAGAAAGTCCCTCTTCCGATGCCATCTTCTTACTTTGAGAAGTTCTCTTTCTAAATCCAATCTTAGGATTCTCTTAAACAAGCTTTCCTTCACCACAATTCAACCTTTCCCTGGTAATCATGCAAACTCAAAAAACCAACCGTCAACTAGCTCTGATACCACTTGATCCGAAAAGATCTTTTAATGACAATGGTTGAGTTTTAAAGCAGGTGTTCATTTACCATTTAGGAAACTAATGAAAGATGAAGAATTAAAGAGGAAACATAGCAACCATTAAGCAATATATAGATCTGTAAATAACCATAAAGGAACAACAAACCATAAACACCAAAGTGATAACAGAGTTCAAAAATCTCGCCTACGTCTCCAGGCCTTTGTCTCAGTGGGTGAGGCTTTCTTATTTCTGTTAAAATATTTAAAAGTACATCATAAAAGTTCCAAAAGGATTAAAAAATGATTTGTTCGTGTTCTACCAGATCCGAAGAACCTAACAAAACTACTGGCACTGAAAACAGATGAATGAAGCTCCCAGAAATGGCCCACAAAGGTGCTCTCCTCAATGGCTTCCCTGCATAAAAATGGCTTTGGCTCAACAATTATTCAGTATTTTCCTATTCTGAACCCCCTTCATGGATTCAAGAAAATATGGTTTATATAGAATAGAAGTGGGTAACAACCTCCCAACTTATCCCCAAGATATGGCCTAAAAAAGGGCCCAAGATCCCCCAATATTGGGCAAAATCTCTCAAAATTGCTGAGAAAATCAATTGAAATCATATCATATGGTTAAAAACCCACTAAATGGAAAATATTAAGGGCACAACCCCTTTCTCCGTGCTCCTAGTCACTTGGGTCCCTCCATATGGCCTTGTGCTAGCTGTTGGTAGGCTGACCCCTTATCCGTTGACCTTTGGTCATGTGCAGTGGCCATATGACCCTGTCCTGTTCCTCCACATGCATAACATTTGGTTGGGCCCTTGGTCAAGCTCCCTGGTAGCACACCCTTGGTCGACGGGCTAGCCTGACCGATTGGACGCCAACCCACAAATATATGTGCTAACGAATTAAGGAATTGTCTAAGTCACATGTAAACATTGTATGCGCCAGGGCTAACAAATCTCACGCCAACCAGATTAGGAGTGTGGGCATGTGGTTATATGGATATGTGTTGTGGCCAAGGGCTGGGGCTAGGACCTGACCCCTTTTCACTGCCATACCACACTTAACTCAATCTTAAATATAAGTGGCGACATATATGGTTAAGATCCACAATTTGGGCAGGCTAGTAGCTCGACCCTGACAAGTTGTTCCCCCCATGCCCGAAGGTCGTGGGTTCGACTCCCCGGGTGTCCATAAATTTTTACCACAATGACCAATGACCAATGGAGGGGTGCCACGTGGTAGCCCAGGACTGGGTCATGTGGAACCTCACATTCGCCCAAATGTGCCATGTGTCAAACACTCATTCGACCACTTGTCTGAATATCTGCACAGTCAACATCCACTGTACCTTCCATGTCATCTCCTTTCCATGTCAGCATGTGCCACATGTCACCCTTATAGTGGTGCCATGTATCACACTCTGACTCGTCCACCTGTCAGCTATCATGCCCAGTCAACATGCCAATGCACCACTGCCACATCACTATATGACCGTACATATTGTACATTCAGCTGCCATGTTAGCACTATACGGACTGTACAGTCGTCAAATTTTGCATGTTTGATGAAACAAACAAATTGCAATATCTTTCACATATGATGTATGTTCGAGCCCGTTCAAGTTGCGTTGGGTTCGTATCGACGAGGCCTACACACACGTCCTTTTTGAAGCCATTATGAGCATTTTTTAGGCCTTCCTGGACCCATTTTGGCTCCTGGATCCAAATTTGGATCACACCTCCCCACTAAAGACCTTTTGGTCCTCCAAAAGGTTACTGACCAGTCATCAAGGGCGGGATAGGCCACCCCACTTGTTATCTGTCTTTAAATTCTTTCATGTGCACCTGTCTCATCAATATCAACTGTAAAACAATAATGATAACTGATAGCATATGTTAGCCACTTGCACTCTGTCACATCTTACTGAATCCACTATCATCCATGTTGACAACATTACTAATGATAACATTAGAAATATGACTGCAAATGAGCTAATATGTTTGTAATACTTTTACGACATTAGCTTATATTGAAGGAAAGTGTGATTGAACTTCCATTCTACAATCATCTCCTGTTCTTGCTTAAGATCAATTAATTGATTTGGGACAATTATAGGTGTGTTGCTTGCATGAGCTTCCTTTCTTAATTGTTCCATAGTTTGAAGAGATTGATTTTTCTTTAAATGATGAGCATGTACCACATATTCTTTGCATGCTTTGATTAAGTGATATTGATTCTTTTCCCTGTAGAATATTTCTTTGTGATCATACAAATAAGGACTGCCTAAGACCATCCCACATTCATTGAGTGGCACCACATCACATGTTACCTCATCCACAAACTTAGATGAAATTGCAAACTTTAATGTGCATTGTTTTGTTATGTGCAATTTATGATTTTTGCTTATACATTTAAATGAGTAAGGATTATGATGCATCTGAGTGTTTAATCCAAATTGTTTAACCAGTTCCTCTTAGATCAAGTTAGATTGAGATCCACTATCTATCAATGTGTTGACCTTAGTATGCCTCATAATGACCCTTATGTGAAACAATTTACTTTTAGAATCAAATCCATCACCAATTTTACCTATCAAACCAACCAACGAGATTTTAGATTCATCACCTGAATCCGATCCCAAGTTTGTTGGTCATGATGTTGTTGCAACTGTTTGCCTCCCTTTCTTCTCTTTGAACCACTTCGGTCTCTTCTTGGGATGCAATTGCCAGAAATGGTCCTCATCATGCCCTTCTTTCTTCCAATGCTTGCAAGAGGGATTCTCTTCCTTTCTTGCCATTCCACTTCCTTTTGTCCTCTTTCCTTGAAGACGATTCCCTTGATACACCAACTCCTATTTTCCCTGACTCAATGTATGTTGCTTGAATAGAAACCTCATCAATATTAGTAGGTCCAAACATAAATACAGTATTACGAATATGTGCAGGTAAACCTCCTATATACTTCATAATATTTTCTTGGGTATGTAAAGAAATATATAACATCAATGCCCTTTTACGAAATCCATCTGTGTATTCTTGCACTGTTTGTTCTTTTCTTAGATTAAGACCTTGCCATTCAATTAAATCCTTCTCTTTATAACCAAAAGGATAGAATTGCTTTCTAAGTGCAGAAACAAAAACTTTCCATGATGGAAATACATTACCCACTTGTTGCGTGCCATTTTGCAACTTTATTTGCCACTAGATGAGTGTTGTGCCTGCAAGTCTAAGCGATTCCAGCTTGATTTGAGTGGCCTCATCTTTGATTTGTTTCACACTGCAATAAGCCTCCATCTGTTTGACCCTTTTATCAAGTCTTTCTACATTGACTTCACCATCATACATGGGTAATTCAAATTTTACATCAAGCTTAACTAAAGGCATTTCATGTTTATGTTTATGGACATGTTTTCTTGCGGTGGATTTAGAAATTGAACTTGAAGAAGAAGAAGTTGATGGAGAAGAAGGAGGTGAAGTTGGAGTTTGTGGAGGATCCTCTCCTTATTCACTTTTGACCTTTGAAGATTCACCAAGAATCAGTCTCTTTCGTTCCAAGTAATCCTCATATAGAACCTTCATCATTTCCGACATGGAGAAGAAAGTTTTTCGAAACTCTTTCTCATCATGAGAAAGTCCCTCTTCCAATTCCATATTCTCACTTTGAGAAGCTCTCTTTCTCAATACAATATCAGGATTCTCTTCAACAAGATCACCTTCACCATGATTTAGCCTTTCCCTGGTAATCTTTCAAACTCAAAAAACCAACCATCAACTAGCTCTGATACCACTTGATCCAAAAAGATCTTTTAAGGACAATGGTTGAGTTTTAAAGTAGGTGTTCATTTACCATTTAGAAAACTAATGAAAGAGGAAGAATTAAAGAGGAAACATAGAAGCCACTAAGAAATATACAGATATGGAAATAATCATAAAGGAACAACAAACCATAAACACCAAAGTGATAACAAAGTTTGGCAATCTCGCCTACGTCTCCGAGCCTTTGTCTCAGTGGGTGAGGCTTTCTTATTTCTGTCCAAAGCTTTAAAATTACATCACAAAAGAGCCAAAAGGATCACAAAATGATATGGTCATGTTCTACCAGATCTCAAGAACCCAAAAAAACTGACGGCACTAAAAACAGATGAACAAAGCTCCCATAAATGGCCTGCAAAGGTGCTCTCTTCAATGGCTTCCCTGCATAAAAATGGCTTTGGCTCAACAATTCTTCAACATTTTCCTATTCTGAACCCTCTTCATGGCTTCAAGAACCTCTAGTTTATGTAGACTATAAGTGGGTAACAACCTCCCAACTTCTCCCCAATATTTGGCCTAAAAAAGGGCCCAAGATCCCTCAATATTGGGTAAAATATCTCAAAATTGCTAAGAAAATCAATTAAAATCATATCATATGGTTAAAAACCCATTAAATGGAAAATATTAAGGGTGCAACTCCCTTCTCTACGCTCCTAGACACTTGGGCACCTCCATGTGGCCCTGTGCTAGCTATTGGTAGGTTGGCCCCTTATCTGTTGGCCTCTGGTCATGTGCAGTGGCCATATGGCCCTGTCCTATTGTAACGTCCCCGACCATCCATGCCAGGCCATGCTACACCAGAGAACTCTTACTGATCTTTCTACGGAACATACTGTAACATTTCCCAGCATACAACTGAGCTATGCCACATAAATTTTCTAACTTCATTCAATTAAAACATATGCACACACATAACTCTTGCAGAAGCATTATATATAAAACATATGCATACAAATACATCTACAAATACATAGATTCACACTGAAATTATCGTAAACATACACATGCAACATATACAATAAATACCCATAAATATATAGACAGTCATAACCATGCATAAGATAAACCCATAAAACTGAGCACGTGAATAATAATGCAGCATGTAATTTTATCACACAAATGTCACTTATCTTGGTAATAATGTCACCAAATGTGTGCATACCTTCCATGAACCTCCCAGCCTTAGACCACACTATTCATCACTCTCAACAGTGAGTCACCCCCGAGCTGGGACTAAACTCCACCCGGGTAAAGGGATTCCTAACTAGGCTAAAGGATCATGGACAACATGAAAGATTTCGTCTCAGGTGCCAACTCAAACTAACAACCCATAGTCCCTCATTCCCCACATGTCTGTCCCACCTAGGAAGTGTACCCCTTCTCTGCTCAACAGTCCTTCGGTTGCCCCACTTTCTTTCCGAGCTTCAGCAACAGGCCAGACATGAAGTCTTATAGCACTATAGCTGCAGTTCAACACCTTCAGGAAATCAATCCCCAACTATTCTCTCACCTAGAGAGTTTCTCACGGTCCTGACAACCTTCTTCTTCAGTCTATCTCCCAAGCTAACCAGACACACCAACACAAATGGCTATGGATACGGGTTCAGGTATAGTCATGAAGATACAAAGGGTGTGAATACTCATGGATGATTGAGTGGATGGCTGAATGATGGAAGGAATGATGGAAAATATGATAGGAAATGAACTAAGTCCCAACAATATGTATGCATGTCCCCAACTTGACACTTGTCATGTTGGGAGCTACTTTGGCCCACTTGTACCCAACTTTAGAAGTTAGGATAAAATAATTATCCATAATTTATGATTTAAGAAATATTAATATAATATTCCTTTTTGGCTTAAGCTCCCTAGTTTAGCCCCTTTACTTAACTTAGCCCCTCCCTTTCCCTAACTAGTGGAGTTTAGTCCCCCATCTCTTTTATCGTGGTCGGTATGCGCACAACGATGTATTTTATATTAATTATGGGACATATACAAAACTAGGCACACTGGCCTTTAACATCTAGGCTCTCCGGCCTAATCAAAACTTAAGCATCCTAGCTTATAATAACTGGCTCACCAGCCTATAAAACATAACATATACACAAAGGCTCGCTGGCCTCACAATCGCACGCACTTAAGATGTTGCATGCGGTGTCCTGGAATGTGCAACTTCCTCATTTTACTGCGTAATAAATGTGTGCACTATGCCATGAAATGTGCATACAAAAATGATATCAAAACATCTCACCAGCTTAAGTACATTTTCATCTAGATTACAATTGGGTGTGGCCTATGGATATTACACCTATTCCTCCACGTGCATAGAATTTGGTTGGGCCCTTGGTCAAGCCCCCTGGTCGCGCACCCTTGGTTGGCGAGCTAACCCAACCAATCAGGCCCCAACCCACAAATATCTTCGCTAACGAATTAAGGAATGGTCCAAGTCACATGTAAACATCGTATGCGCTAGGGATAACAAATCCCACACCAACTAGATTAGGAGTGCAGACATGTGGTTATATGGATATGTGTTGCGATTGGGGGTTGGGGCTAGGCCCCAACCCTTTTTCTACGCCATACCACACTTAACTCAAGATTAAATAGAAGTGGCCACATATATGGTTAAGATCCACCGTACGGGTGGGCTGGTAGCCCGACCTTGCCAAGTCGTTCCCCCCACGCCCAGAGGTCGCGGGTTCGACTCCCTGAGAGTCCATAAATTTTTACCACAACGACCAATGACCAATGGAGGGGTGCCACATGGCAGCCCAAGACTGGGCCATGTGGCACCTTCACATTCACCCAAATGTGCCATGTGTCAAACACTCATTTGACCACCTGTCTGAATATCTGCACAGTCAACATCCACTGTACCTACCACGTCAGCCCCTTGCCATGTGTCATACGGACCTTGCCATGCCAGCATGTGCCACGTGTCACCCTTACAGTGGTGCCACATGTCACACTCTGACTCGTCCACCTGTCAGCTATCATGCCCATTCAGCATGCCAATGCATCACTTCCACGTCACTATACGACCATACGGCATGTACATTCAGCTTCCACGTAAACACTGTACGGACTGTACAGTCATCAAATTTTGCCTGTTTGACGAAACAAACAAACATTGATATATTTCTCATACGACTTCCATTTGAGCTCATTCAAGTTGCGTTCACTTCATATCGACAGGGCCTACACACACGTCCGTTTTGAATCCATTCTGAGTAATTTGATTTTTAGGCCTTCCTGGACCCATTTTGGCTCCTAGATCCAATTCTGGATCACTCTCTAATACACACACACAATTTGTTGTTTTTAATTTATTTTTTTCTTGATATATATCATCATTTTAACATACAGATGCATTTTTTTCATGCTACAACTTTTTATCACCTTACCCATTTAAAAAAAATTCCATTCCGCACCAATACATATTAATATATACAATCTTAAAAAAATAAATTTGTTTTATCATGCTATGGCCCTCATTTCTTCACTAATGTTTGACCTCATAATTTCATGGATATGATGAAATTCTTAATTTTTTTTAAATGATAATATTAACATTAAAAATTTTGACACTTGGATGGGGTATCAACAAGTAGGGATGCGAGCATGCACACGTGTCACTTGGTTGCCACCTTGCCATGCATTGGTAGATAGGTTCTCCAGAGGGTGAAACCATCAATGCAGTTCATCATGAGGAGGAGGAGGGGGTTAGCAGGGAGGAGTATGAACTCCTCCCCTCCATCGTTTGACATGATGAGTTTGGGTGGGATTCTAGAGAGAAGGTAAAATGAGACGACAACCTGAAATTTGAGTGGTAGATGCACTACAAGATAGTTGAGTATAAGCAACGAAGTGGGGAATGATAATTTTGTGAGGAGAAGACACAATAAGCTCGATAGGATGGGAATTTCTAGTGGAATGGGGATCCTTTGATATGATGATTTGACTGCATTTTTTTTTCAACCCTGGTTTTCATTGCATGAAAGCAAGAAAGGGGGATACAACTGACATCTTTCAGACCCTAAGGGCATACCCACTTGGTTTTGAATTATTTCATCTTTTTTTGTCTACGAAATATACACATTTTGTTTTATTGTTAGTTGATTTATGGAAGATACACATTTCATGTTTTGTTGTCAAATGATTTGTTGTAATTTTGCACAATTTACCATTTTGTTTTGTTGGTTATTATTTTATTGAGGGATTGGCCTATGTTTATATTTTCACATTTTGGTGGGTAGTTGATGGATGTTCATTTATAAAATATGGTTGCGTATTTTATTATTATTTATACATGTTGAGACAAGTGTGTCATAATTGTGTAGCAATGTAGTTATTTTAATAAATTCTTAATAATAGTATGGATTAAACGATAAATATATTAGGTAATAAATACTAACGAGTAATAGGTTATGAATGTCGAGAAGTAGCAGACAATTAAGGTAATAAGTAATAATAGGCAATTAATGCTTAGTAGCAATGGTTGGCCAATTAATTGCTAGTGTTTTCTAGTGTGCACAATTGGAAAACCATAAATGGTTTGTGGTTTCATTATCCGTATTTATTGAGTGCCTGGGTAGGAGGAATATGACTGTATCTTTTAACTTATTGTTATGTGGCCAAAATTTCTCCAAAACCTTTATGTTGTTAAATACTTGTTGAGAGCACAAAAAATCTATGGTGTATTTTAACCATATGTTAGTTGTTGAATAATACTTTGAGCATGCTTTGGACTCCAGGGTTTTTTCTCCCGAAAAGGTTGTCCACAAAAAATCATTGTGTAATAGTTAGTTATTTCTTTTGTTTTATGCTTATCATCTACAATTATTTGTTTAAAGTTATTAGCACATTATTCTCTCATTGGTTAGTGTAGGAAGCGTATTCCGCAACTCCACTTCCTTTCATTTGGTATCTAAGCCTATTACCTTGGATTCAAGATGTTAAGAAAAATATTTTTTTATCCAATCTTGGTTTGAGTGAGAGCTTGCACAAAATGAAATCTTTTTGTGGGGAAATGGAAAACACATCTAGATTACAAATGGAGAAGTTTGATGGCACTAACTTTGAGCTATGGGAGATCAAAATGGAGGATATTGTTATGGATCGAGATCTATGGGTTGCAATTCTAAAGCCAAACCCGTTGGTATGAAATATGAAGAGTGGCTGGTGTTGATAGAAAATCCAGAAACCTTATTAGGGCTCGTTTGGTCAATTCAATATTATTGAATGTTTTTGAAGGAAATACTTCAACAAATATATAGAAGAAGTTGGGGGATTTTTACCAAGCTAAATCTTTGGTTAATGAAATTTTTTCTGCGAAAATAGTTTATTCACCTTGAGAATAGGTGATGGTGATTATATATCTAGGCACCTAAATGCATTTAATAATATTGTGACCCAATTGATATTAATTAAAGTGAATATGGATGAAGGGGATTGCTATATGATCCTTTTTGTTCTTTGTCAGATTCATGGAACAACTTGTTAATTTCCATTAGAAACATTGTAAAGACATTGGTTCTTGATGAGGTTATGGTTGCTTTACTCTTAGAGGAGGTGAGGTGAAAATATCCTAAATCCACCAATGAGGCCTTGCTATTCATGGAAGATAGAAGGAGAAGGTCAAGAAGAGAGAAAATGCTAGATCCAAATCCCATGGGAGATATACATTTCTTGGAAAGTCCAAGGTAAAGTTATGTTGGAATTGTGGTAAGGTCGAACATTTTAGAAGAGTATACAAGGAAAATAAAATTAAGGATAATAAGGAAAATAATGATTTTGATGATGAGTCTAAAATATCTTCTTGGGAGAATAGTGGAGGTTCCTTTGTTGCAACTTTGGCAACCCATGTAGGCTAGAGTGCATGGTTGATAGACTCGGGAGCTTCCTTTCGTACGACTTCCCAACATTACTCAATGTATGAAAAATATGATGGTGGGGTCATATACCTTGGTGTTGACTCTCCCCTTAGCATAGTTTCTCATTATAGAGTCTTGATTATATTCCCTGATAGTAGAGTGAAAGGGACCAATGGAGTTTTTCACATTCTAATAGGGAACCTACTATTGGTAAGAAAACTTAATCATGCAGCTATGTAGGTCATTTTTTTTGACAATTGTGTAAGATGGTATGAGGAAATATGGTGCTCGCTAAGGGTGTTTGTGTGGGAAATTTGTTCCAACTTGAATATTGCACTATTTAGTGCAATATTTTTTCAATTCTATAGCAAAGAGATCTATAGGATCTACACCTTCACAATCAAAACTATATCTACTTATGATGGTCATGCTTTATGGGTACCTAAATAATATCCTACTTCAAAAAATGAGTTACATGTAGAAAAGGCAATACTATGGCACCAAATATTGGGCCATATATGTGAGAAGGGCCAATGGGCCTTGGAAAAAAAAATTCTCACAGATAGATTGAATCATTGTGCTCTTGAATTCGATTTTTGAGAGAATTTCATATATGGAAAATAGAGTCATGTTCAATTTTTTTATAGTTCTCACAAATCTTTTGAGTTTCTAGACTTAATTAATTTGATATATTTAGTCCAGTTAAAGTTCCTTCAATTTATAAGAGTTTATATTATGTGTTATTCATTGATGATTATTCTCGAAGAACATGGGAATATTTTCTTATAACTAAATATGAGGTTTTTAGTTAGTTTAAGGAGTTTAAATATCTCTTGGAAAATCATATTGGTAGGAATATTAAGGTGCAACATCCCCGGTTTTAATCCCCACAAATTATAATGTAATTGTATAACTATGAATTAGGTTGGTGATCCGATGTGTTGGGGCGAAGAACACGTATTGATTTAATGTGGTCGAGGGCCGAATTGAATATTATGTGCATTGAATAATTAAAAAAATTAATAATCGTCGACTGCGATACAAAAGGAATTAAAAAAATAGGGGGTATGATTCCACAAGAGAGAGGGGTCCAAGGGGGAATTATTCATGGGTATTAATCCAACCCACATTCCTGAATTATTATCACTATGTAAACCTTCTATTTGTTGATTGAGTGTATGAGAATCCAATCATTTAACTCATGTAATAGGGTGGGTGTGAGTGGTCACATCCCATATTTATTGGAGAGTATGGGATAAAGTACAATCATCTTTGGGAAGAGTGAGAGTCAAGAAATAAAGAAAGGGGGAAGAAATAAATTCATATGCAAAATAGGAACAATTTTTACATGCAAATTTTGGGAAACAAAGGGAGAGCTATGTGTTGGGAAGAGTACTAGCCATATTGTGCTTGAAGGAGGCCATTTTTGGTCTGTGGTTATGCTGGAAAAGAGGCCCGTGTGCTTGAAAAGCGAGTTGTAAGCCTACAGTGCATTTTTCCTATTGAGGAAATGACTCAAGAGCCTTGTGAAGGATGATGTGAGAAATCATGAAGCAACTGAGAGTTCCTAGAATCCCTAGATGAGTGACTCCTGGCCAACCGAGTGCACTATGGACCCTAATAAATGATGGTACAACTTGAGGGACTATGAGAAGTGAATTGGGTACATTCTTTGGGTAGTGCAGGTGGTGGGGAAAAGAGAGAGTTGGAGGATTGGAGCTATGTGGAAGTAGAACTTGGGTTTGGAGTTGTTGTGCGTGGAGAGTGGAAAAATAGTGGTATGGATATCCTTATGGATTCATAAACTCATCTTGGGGGTGGCCTGCTGATGAGAGAAAATGATTGGTAGCGCCTATGCTTAAGAGGATCATCCTTCGTATGCATCATGTTGGATAACTATTAACAAATAAGTGTTTTTGTTGTGTTATTTATGATTATTCCACTGTGAAATTAGTTTATGAATGTTATGTGTTTGATTCTTACTTGAACAATTGCATTCATGTTTTAATATATATGATATTAGATGCATTAGGATTGCAGTATCAGTCAAATGGTTAAATCTGTGTGTGATCTGTAGCTGGTAAGTTACATGGAAGTATTTCATTGAAGAATTTTAATTTTAATGTGTTTTTCCAATCGCAATGTTGCTTAGCTGGAGGATGGGTACATTACATTGTTGTATCAAAGTGTCTGGTTCAAAAAATAGGCTTGAATGGGTTGGAACCAATGCAAATTTGACAAATTGGTTGTTGTAGTTTTTGTTTGTGATGAATTTGGGGAAAAATGCTAAAAAATCAGAGAGAAATCCCCAAATTCGTGAGCAAGATTCGAGTTTAAATGATTCAGATTTGTTTAAGAAATTTAATGGAGTAATTATGAAAGTTGCTGAGAGGAATTCGACTTGGAAAGGTTGAAATTCATGTTTTAATGGCCTCCTGTAATGTTGGGAATAAATTTAGGAATCGATAGCTGAAATCATGTTTGATCTCAACATCAAAGGTCGAGATTCATTGTGATAAATTTCAAAATTTATAAGGTCTTGACCATTTGGAATGTTGAGTAAATCAACGACTAAGATCTGTTTCGACGTTTTACAAAGAAATAAAATTGACGTTCTAGATTCATTTTGGAGGATGGAATAAGGAGCTTGATTGAAGGTCAATATATTCTTGGCTTGAAGATCAACGAATTAGATTCATCAGGGATTTTGGTTGAAAATATCTAAGTGTGGAAATTTGCTAACATAAATCGTCGATGGTCAATGGTCGGGTCGACCGAAATGGAGAAGAGTTTGATTTAGCCATGAGACATCTCTAATGGCCGATGGTCGATGGTTGGGCATTGGTAGGTTTCGATGAAGTTGATAGATCAATGACCACGATCATTTTGAGTGATCTATCGATGACCCAGATTGATCAGAGATTAATTGAAAATTTTCCAAGTGTTGAAGTTGGCCAAGGAAAATTGTCGACGACTGATTCAACGAAGTGCTTTTAGTTTCCAACAGATATTGCTAATGGCCGATGGGATGATGGTTGAGCATCAACTGATTTGGTGAAAAATTTCTATCGAGAAGAAGGAAATGGTTGGTGGGATGATGGGCCAACGGTCGGGCATTGCCTGAATTCGGTAAGGTGTTCAGGTCATCCAAGACAATCAACCAATGGTTGATGAAGGAAAGAGGGTGATGACATTTCATGCCACGTCATGTCAACATCCATGTTTCATGCCACATAAGCCAAGTTGACACCTTAGGATTATGTGTCATGCCACATCAACATCCATGTTTCATTCCACGTCAGTAGTTTCCACATCAGCCAAAAGGGATGGCCTATGGCCGACGGTCAGGTCGACAGAATTAAGGAAGTGTTTTTGACAGTCAACAAGGATGACTGACGAACGATGGGTCAATCGTTGGGCGTCGACTAAATTGGTGATGAGTTCCATTCACCAAAAAAAATCACTGACGACTGATGGTCATTACTGCCATTTTAGCATTGTGTTTTGAATCAGTTGTCAAAGGAATGGGCCGATGGTTGACGGTCGACAATTTGGGAGAAATGTTGTGCACGTCTAAAGGAAAGAACCAATCATTGATGGTTGATGGAGTGTGGATCAATGGATCAGAGTCCACACAATTTGAGATCAATGATCCAGATTCAAAGGGTTGTCACAATAGAAAAAAATTCAGTTTCATATGAAATTTTTAGAACTTTTCATATTTTTGAAGGTCATTAACTTGCAGGGCAATTTTAAGGCCATAAATGACTTTTTTATCCAATCAAAACCCACGAGAAAAGAGTGTAGCAAGGTAAAGTTTGTCTCTACAACTTAAATAAAATAACTCGAAGAGAGATTTCCAACTAGCTAATCTATTCGCAAAATGGATCTTGTAAGAGAAAGTTAGAGCTGAAACAATCAAGGTAAAATTTTAGCACCAGTTTACTTTCGGAAGGCATAACTCCTAGATCGGAGGTCCATTTGAGGAAAAAAAGTAGTTTATGGAAGGCTATTGAACCATAGAATACAACCATGGAGCTGTATTTGGAATATGGGTATGTAAAATGTGCAGGAAGGTAAATAAGACACATGTAGTGTATAGGGATAAAAATGTAAAAGAATCAAAACGTTCGTGGGATGTAACTAACATTTCAAAGACCGATTAAGGGTGAAATTTGGAAAACTCGTTCAAAAGTTAGTAAGGGGCATACCCAGTTTAGATTATGGAAAAATCCCAAAGGATTTTGTGTAGGGATACATAAACAAGGCCAAAATTGTTAAATCACGTGAAGGTGAAAAAGGGGCAAAGTTGTCATTTCCAGATTGCTGCAGTTTTTGACTGGAGCATCAGTTTGGAAATAAAAGAGTTGTTGTGAGTTAAGTGTTCACAGTATTATCTGTGTCATGTATTAAAAATTTCTTGGTTCTCAATATATTTAACTTTGTAAGTAGGAAAATTTTGTGTTTAAGATTATTTGCACCAAGAAGAAAGATGCACAAAAGGGGTAAATGGGAAATATTCAATTGCCTATAACTTTATGCTCAATACTCATAATTGAGAAAGGAAGTAGTCATTGGAAAGATATTGGATAGGATAATTTGGATATCCACTAATAATTTAGTTGGATCCAAAAAATTATCAAGGAATCATAAGGAAGGGTTCTGGGGAACTTGAAGGACACCATTGAATAGAATGAGAATTTTAGAAAGTCGTAACTTTTGGATTGTAAATTAGATTGATGAATGAGTATGGTCATTGAAAGGAAATACATAGGACATCATGAAGGAAAGCCTAAGTTCTTTTGGGAAAGCATTGGGTTTCTCCATAAATTGCAGGATAAAGTGGAATTGTATTTCGTGAACCATGTAATTACTCAATGTGAAGACTTTTTCCAAAATGTCAAAGTTTGGAGAAAATTTCCCAACTAATAGAGCTAAGTGTCAGAGGTGATTGATAGGTAAGAAAGGGTACTGAAACACATTATAGTTCCTATGCATAAGTATAGGGTAACATTTGAAGTTCAATATTTTGTCAAAGTAAAAAAGAGGTTGATCTTATTATCAAGGAAATAAATTAATAAGCAAAGGAACACTCTAGAAGAGAGTGTTGTGTGAAGGGATTTCTAGAAAGAGGACAATATTCCACCAATGAGAATTGTAAGGGTCTATTTTGTATTAAATCCAGGGTCCATTGGGTAGGGAAGAAGGTCAATCTTATACAACTGGCTGAGGTATCAAAGATTTGCAAAGGGAAGTGCAGGGTTGCATATTAGGTAATGCAGGAATTGAAAAAGGTCTAAGGAAGAGAAGAGGAACAATATTATTCAGTTTCTATAGAGTAGGAATGGTGTGCAATGGAGAATCAAAATAGGTTCTCACATAGAGCATGAATCCAACATGTGAGGAATGTCATAAGCATGCACAAGGAGTTAATAAGGAATCCATAGCCTTGAAGGAAGAATATAGTGAAGGATACAAAGCTTACTGCAATAGAAGGGAAATAATATTGTAATGTACGAGTTCTATTATAATAGCCGAAAAAATAAATATTGCAGAGAATAACAGCGGAACAACACAATAGATGAAATCACAACACCAAAATAATACCTTTCTTGATAGGAAACAATGTTCACTTTCCTTTTCTAGGGGGAAATGTCCAACAGAGCAATGCTCCATTACAATAATTCTCAAGAAAAAAACTTATCATGCCCTCGAATCCTATTTATACTAAATCTATCTACTAAAAGAATAATCTAGAGGAAGATTTTCTAGAAGAAAAGCTTCTATTAGGTATTCTTATATTTGAATTATTCTTCCTTATTACTAGGCCTTATTAATATTGGCCTTTATTACATGGAAAATATATTATTCTACCTACATGAGGGGTTAGGGAGGTTAGGTCCCTAACATGCCATCCCCCATAAAAAATAGCCTTATCCTCAAGGCTTGAGATGAGGAAATTGCTACAAAATGGTAGTTGGCTCCTGGGTGGCATCTACTGGAGTTGTATCTATCCAATGCACTAACACTTCCTTGATGGTGCACTGATTGAGATGACGATCACACTGGTCCAAGAATTCTTATGGCTACAACCAGATGGAGCCTTCTTCATCCAACTTGGGAAGACTGGTTTGAGTTTGGCACTTGTTGAGATCAATTCCCGCTTCCAAAATTTCCCTCCCTTCTCTATTTTCCCAACTCCTTTTGTCCATTTCTTTTCCCCCTTCTATACTTACCCAAATTCCCCTATTATTTTTTCCCTTGTATTCTCCCTTCCTAGTTCTTATACTTAGTATTTTTCCAAAACGACAGGTTCGTGGGTCGACATACCCATGGATCCACATCTCCATCCACACCCTCACATCATGAATCCGACCGACTGCCACATTATTCTATACTTATCCATTTTTTGCAGTCGCGGGTTCTCGAGTTGGTGGGTTTTAAGATTTCATATCTCTTGTTTCGTGAACTACATTTTGTACCTGAACGTTCCATAATCTATATTTTTACCATTGAATTCCCCGGGCTCCTAAGTACCTCATATCTCCTATATTAAGTCTGATTGACCACGTTACAACACTTAGCCAATTCTCAACCTCTTGCAACAGTGGGTTCGCGGGTTCCCGGGTTGGTAGGTTCACAAAAGTCCCAAAATACTATTTTCCCTCGTTCGTCCTCGCCACCTTCGAGATTTTTACAATACACATTTAGTATGGTTTAAATGCTAATAAATCATCATGCAGATCCCGTAAATATTTTCATTAATAGGAGAAGGGATCGAGGAGATTTCTTATTAAACAACATTAAAACATGATTTGCGGAAGATTATATTATCTCTCAAGCGTTCATTTCAAATATTATCTCGATCAAAAGAACACTCTCATCAACTTATGGAAGAAATGACTCTAAAAAAGTTCTATAGAGATACTCTTAACATTTTTGATGAGAGGACCAGAACTTTCAGTGGTTTAGAGAATACTCTTATTATTCATCCCCTTTTGCTCAGAAGGAAGTAATTTGGACGTCTGAAATTGCTTGTGCAGGATGTGTTATTGAAGTTTTTGAATTCAAGGAGCTAGTTTCCTAATGTGGTGAGAAGTATATACCAATTCAATGGGTGATTCAACTCCAAGACTATTCTCCCATGTCTCTCTCGCCTCAATTGTTCCGTAAAATGCCGAAACTCCC
This sequence comes from Picea engelmannii, assembly GCA_009831015.1. Lineage (NCBI taxonomy): Eukaryota > Viridiplantae > Streptophyta > Pinopsida > Pinales > Pinaceae > Picea > Picea engelmannii. The sequence continues at coordinate 152,113 of ML789781.1, read as the reverse complement.
AGAGCCAACACTCACCTTCAAAAGTGAAGATTGCAGGGACTTCTTGAAAAAACATGACAACAACCTTGATAACTTACCTGAATTCTTGGAGAATTCTGCGGCCATCCCTTAAGATATTACCATATTGCAGGTCAATTTGTTCAAAAACCCATTTCAGGAAATTGCCTGGATATTAACCAGAGTTACGGGCCAAGAAAATACTGCCAACATTTCCCGCATGATTCTTTACATATTATATTTTACTATCAAGGAGAAGGCCATTTTCGATTGGGGTAAATTTATTTCCATTGAAATCTCTTCCCAATTGTATTAGTATAAAAAGGATAAGAAATTCTTTATGTCTTCTTATTTGGTTTTTGCAATAGCGCATTGCTGTCAGTTTCCTAAATTGTCTATATGCAAGAAGGTGATCAATTGTGAATTTAACCCTGTAACCTTTTTGTACCAAGCATAATGGAGGCACAAATCTTCCTTTCATTTTTATGATGTTTTCAACGAATTTGTCTTAGTTTTTAAAGAATTGTATTTTGGAAGAGATACCCCAAGAATATCTTCTCAATCTAGTAAATTCTAGGATAGAAAGGGGACTTTGGAGCAAATGGAGAATTACAATGTCATAAGAATTTTCGGTTCCAAGGAAAACACTTCCTTTATTCCATGCCATATATCCGACAAAATGTTTGTTACAGAAGTTGCAAGGCAATATAAATTTTGGTTGCACTTTTTTCATGAAAAATGAAAAAAGAAATTCATCCCTTTGCCTTGGAAAGTTGGGGATTTTGTATTCAGAAGTATGAACAAAATTGATGAATTTGAAAACCACTTCCATAACTTGAATATCAAGTATGCTGAAAATATCAGAGGGTTTGACCCTAACATAATATTTCTGAAACACATGTTAACAATGGGTTTTAGAAATTCATTTATCCACATTGTTCTAGGAGAAAAAGAAGATAATAACCTGGGCAATCCTACCCACACTGCTGGCGACTTAGAGACGGTGCTTAGCACAAATGAATTGTACAAACAGAGAAGAAAAGGTCCCAACAAGAAGAGTGCACAGTCCCCGACTGTTAATCCTAATACTATAACACCTCGGAGCAATGCTCCAGCAACCCACCCATCTAAAAGAGTAATCAACAGTAGTTCAGGCGGGGGAGGAGACAAGAACCTCCCTCCAGGAAAAATAGAAATCTCACATAAAATTCCCCCGAGGAAGAAGAAAAATAATATCGTACAAGAGGAAGAAGAGAATCATGTAGAAAGTGACATCAATAGCTTCGCCCTCGAAGATATGGAGCTGGAAGTTGGAAATTGTTGAGAATGAGACATTTGATGAAGAAGAATCATTTGTATTTCAGAGCGTTGTATTTGACAACAAATCTAAAAAAATAACTATTGAGAAGAGTGATGTTAAGAATAAAAAGGGGAAATCTCATTCTGAGGTTAACCTGAGAAATATGCATCCTTCCCAAATTTCTAGAATTCATAAAGCAACTGGCGATGCATTGGACGATTCCATTGGTGGTATCGAAGCAAAAAATATAAAGTTAAAGGAAAGGATTAAGGAACTTGAAGAGACTTTGATGCCTCTTCCACTCCTTTCCATCCCTTTGGAAATTGTCAGGCCCTCCACGCCCACAACAAAAATAAAAGGATCCTCAATCCTACTCACATCGTCCAGTAGCTATGTGGAGAATAATATCAAGAAAAGAATGGCACTGATTACAGAAGCTTGGGAAATTTCAAAAATCATGATTTCTTTTGGCTCAAGGGTGCATGCCTTCCTTGAATATCTATAGGCCGACCTAAAAAATGAAGAAGGTTTCTACCTTGATGTTGTGGTACCCTTTGGTATTAAAGTTACCAATATGTTAGAGTTAAAGAGAAGAGAGGAGGACCTTCCCTCTCCAAGTCGGATCAAGTAGCTGAATGCCTGCTAGAAAGAGAAAACAAATAACTTGAACAACATTGTTTAGGCATGCAACCAAGCCATAACAAGGAGATAAGAGCTATTCAAAAGGTTCACAGAGGTGGACCTATCCCGAAGAACTAACGAAGTCCAAGATCCCAAGTTGATACTCAAGTTGTTGGTCTTAACAAAAAAAAAATTCGATGAGAAAGTTGAGATTTTAAAAGGATTGTCATTTGAAAAATTGTATGGAATAATTGAATATGATGAGAACGTCATAGATAACGGGCTAGTAGATTACTCCGTAAAAAATCAATATATTGAATAAATATTACATGGGATTTCCATTGATCTCCGTGACTTGGAGGGTGAGTTGTTCAATATTAAAACCTGACATGAAATCAACGTGGAACCTATGAAAAGTTACATCGAAGAATGGTTCAAGAAGGCTATCGATAAACCGAAAAATGAAGGGAAAGAAATAGTTGAGACGGTTCCTGTAACCATTGATGAAAACGATAAAAGGGCATTAGTGAGAAAATGAACACATGAGAAACCATCATAGTAAGTTTACGTTGATCACATCCTTTTTTTATTTATCAAGTCCTTCATCCAATTATTCCACCTCTTTCACTAGAAAGGTTTAATTGAACACTGATAACTCCTTTTTTCTTCTTACCGGGTCTTGTTGATCCTTCTACCGCCCACCGTCTTCTTTCTAAAATATTATTTCTTGTATTTATTTTCTTTATGGTCCGCAGGAACCCCAATCCTAGTCTTTAAGACAAACACATTTACAATTTCAAGAATATATAATAAATTATATATTTTTGGAAATTTCAAGAGAACTACTCTGGGAACAATCTCGAATGTGATTTGTAACCCTGTTTTCAGAATACAAAGCATTTGAGGTTGATCTATCATTATATTTATTTGATCTACCCATGTATCGACTCAGTTAAAGTTTTCTTGTGCATGCAGATCATCTTCTTTTTATTTTTATGTGATCAGAAATATCTATCTTAAGCTATGATGGATGTGAGGAAATTTTGCTTATTTGCTTTAAATGTGTGAATTTGTTCGGTTCGTAGTCCTTTCCAAGGAAATTTCCTTTAAAAGAAAAAAAAAACATTTTCCCTTTTATTTTATTGTAATATTTCTGTTTCTTTGAATTACCACCACGGACTTCTGTCAAGTCCCATATTTTGAATATTTAAAAAAAAATCTCAAGAAAATATAAAAGAGGAGTACCACCTATATAAAACACAATGGAATTCACATCATCATGGGGTTTCAGTTTCGGTCCTAGCTGATTCAAGTGTCAACATTTTTGGCGACCACACTGGGGACATGAACTAAAAATTCGGAACCTGGCCCAAATTTTTTGAAAGAATATATGACTCTACCCTAGGGTAATAAACCCCATTTGGAAATTGGATTGAATAATCAACAAAGAATTCTACATCAATTGTACAATATGGTAATAAAAACAACCTAGACTCTAGAAGAGTTAGAAAGGTCCTCGCAGATCTTAGTCCAAGAAGAAGAAAGAGAGATCCTCCAAAGACAAAGGAGAGAGGAACGACAAGACCGAAGGAATAAAATGATAGATAGAGAAACACAAGAACAAGGTCAGAATTGAATCTGGATGAATACAAGGGACCCATTACCAAATGTGAAATCAAGCAACTCTTTATTCTTAGAAGTGAAAATCCTATTCCTAGAATCTCTCCAGACATGGAAGCGAGAGACAAACAACCCCGAGACGAGCATCATGAGGAGATACAAGGAGGTGGACGAGATGCTGGAAGAAATCAAGGAATCCAAGGATTTGAAAATCAAAGGAGGTTAAGATATTCCCCTCTAAATATTATAGGGGAGAAACATGATCTCCCTGTTCTCCCTAAGGGCACCTTAAAAGAATCTTCTGGAGATAGAGAAATCGATTCAAAGAGGCATCTACACTTATTTCTTGATGTTTGTGATTTTCACCATGTTGAGTATGATGATGTCATGGTAAGGTTGTTTTTTCATATTTTATCAGGAAGAGCCCATGAGTGGTATACAACATTTCCTAGTAGATCATTTCACTCATTTAATGACCTCGAAGCTATGTTCCTAACCATGTTTTCCCCTCCAATTGCTTACCATACCCTTCTTACCTATTTCACCCATATTGGTTTGAGTAAGAATGAAATGATATGAGATTTTGACCTCAGGTTCAATAAAACCTTGAGTAGAATTCCAAAAGATAAAAGACCAAATGACCTAGTCATTCTCGATTGTTATAAGAACGCAATGCCACCAAATGTAAAATATGCTATCAGAACACCCCAAATGGATACTTTGGAGGAGGAAATAACTAAATCCACTGAGATGGAAGAAATTATGATTGAAACAGGTGCCGACCCCGACATTATACTGGGAAGAGTACAAAAAGGCAGTTGGGAGGATTAAATATTGATGATCAAGGAGCTTCTAGTTCAAGAAAGAACGAATAATTCAAGCCTCGACCAACTCAAAACCAAATGATGGGAGGAGGATTTTTCAAGGGGACCATACATGATGTAAAGGTTGACCCTGTGGCAACATAGGAAACTAAGAAAAGAATCAAAATTGCACAAATGAATAGAAATGTAAAAAAAATGCAGAACGAGATAACCAGACTGAGAAGGGGAGATAATTACATGCTGAATCCAAGAATTCCAATCCCAGAGAAAAGGAGGAACCCTCCCCAAGGAAACAGAGTGAGTTTTGAAAACACAGATAATCCACAGAGACCAAGGGTCCCCAAAAAACCTACTACAAATGCAATTGTTCTGGATGATGTCTATGACAGACAATTAAGTGAGAAAAATAATTATTACTCACCTGATGAGAGCTCCGAAACTGTGCAGATGGACGGGTGCAATATTTCCATGTATATATTTGAAGAGGGTGACAATGATCCCAATTCGCAATAAAATGTCGCTTAGATGTGAGGGTTTGTAAATAGACCAAAGAATAAAGGTGATTCTGATAAAGAGAACCAAAAAGAAAAAGAAAAGGAAAAAACAAATGAGAAAGTAACGAATGGTGTTGGAAGTAAAAGGAAACACATGACACCACTCAAATGACATATAATGTTGTAGAGGATTTGAGTAAATTAAGAATAACCTTTCCTTTTACGGAAGTGGTGAAGATTCCCCAACAAAGATAAAACATTTCGAAGTTATTGGATAATCCATATAAAAGAGCAGAAGTTGTTGTTACGAGTCCAAAACAAATCCCTAGTCAGTCAACTGCCAAGCTAAGAGGTAAAATTCCTCCCTTTTACATTTCTATTGAAAATCACGATGTTTCACTGCATAAGTTTTTAGCTGACACTGACATGACAAAAAATATCATGCCATTGGAGGTCATGGAGGCATTGGGCATGAGTTGCACCAAGTATTATGAAACCGACGAAAGTATGTATGCAATTGATTCTAGAAAAGTTCCAGCTTGTGGAGAAATCAAGGACTTTTATGCTTGGATTACAACAACTCCCCATATCATTATAGTTTTCAATATCATTGTGGTAGTCCTTCCTCCAACATATGGAGTTGTGCTGGGGAGAGACTAGACATCTATGATCAAAGGATATATAATGAATGATGGAAGTTGTATGATGCTACTAGGCAAAGAAGGAGTAATGACTAAAGTGCCCCGTGAACTTAGAAAACCCTTCTCCTTCAAAAAAAAGGACAATGAGTTGATGGAGGATTATATAGATGTCGGTATTGGAAAATACGTTATCCTAGAAATAGAAAATAATGAAAGTCTGAAACAATTGCAAGACACAGAGAATCAATAATATCTGTTTGAAGGGTACTGGAATATGTCCTTTGATGGAGCTTGTTCAAGCTATGGAACTGGAGTTGGAATTTTTCTTATGAATCCAAGTAAGATTTTGCATCCACATGTTATTAGACTAGAGTTTTCATGCACCAATAATGAGGCAGAGTATGAATATTTGATTCAGGGGATGATCCTTGCACAAGAAATAAAAATATAACATTTGATTGTAACTGGCAACTCAGAGTTGGTCATCAATCAGGCGACCCAGAGGTACACAATAAAAAAGGAAAGACTTAAGTTGTATTTCAAGAGAGTTAAATAATTGATGGAATCTTTTAGTTCCTTCAATATTTCTTTTATTCCAAGGCATAACAATCACAAGGCAAATTCATTAGCCTTGGCGGCCTCATTGTCAAATCTAGATGATACCCAAAGAAAAATGTATTTCCGAGTAGAAAGAGCTTTCTGACCGTCTGTGCCCGATAACATTGAGTACTTGCAAGTGTTTGAGAACGATGAACAACTAGAAAGGTTTTTGTTAAATGATGATGATGAAGATGATCACTCCTCTGTTGTCCCCAAAGATTTTCTAGAATCTAAATCTCTTTTCATGAAAGACGATTATGATAAGAATCTCCTTGAAGATGTTTCAGTTTGAAAGGTGCAAGAAACTAGAAAATTCAATATTGGAACTGACAGTTCCCCGAAGTATGTCAACTTGGGAGTTGATTGCACCACCGAGGACGAAAATCAATATGTTTCCTTGTTCAAAGAATACATCGATGTGTTCTCTTGGACCTATGATGATTTAAAAGGTTACGATAAGACTGTATTCCAACATATCATTCCTTTGAGGGAAGGATCAAAGCCATTGAAGAAAAAAATAAGAATGATGAATCCCAAGTTGAAACCTTTGGTAAAGCTTGAATTGGAGAAATTGAAGAAGGCAGGGATATTTTATCCCATTATACACTCAGACTGGCTTTCAAATCCAGTGATTGCAAGAAAAAAGATTGGGGAAATCCGGATGTGTGTTGACTTCAGAGAACTTAACAAATCAAGCATAAATGATAGCTTTCCCTTGCTTAATATGGAGTTCCTTCTCCAACAAGTTACTGGATCGGCCTGCATGTCCATGTTGGATGGTTTTTCTGGATATAACTAGGTCTTGGTTGCTAAAGAAGATAAGGTGAAGAAAACATTTATCACACCTTGGGAGACATATGCATATGCTAGAATTCCCTTTGGCTTGAAGAATGTTGGAGCCACATTCAAGAGGAAAATGGGTCATGCATTTAGTGGGTTGATAGGAAAGTTTATGTTAGACTATCAAGATGACTTGACAGTGCATTCAAGGAAAAGGGAGGATCATATCCATCATTTGAGAAAGTTTTTTGAAAGATCTAGATTATATGGTGTTTCTCTGAATCCAAAGAAATGCTTGTTCGTTGTGACTCAAGGAAAATTGTTGGGCCATATTGTATGTAAGGAAGGGACTTACATAGATCTAGAAAGAATAAAAGAAATCAATGAGATCAACCCCCCGACATCCTAGAAGGGAGTCCAATAATTTTCCGGCAAGATCAATTTTGTGCGAAGATTTGTTCCTGATTATGCAAGCATCGTAAATCCGATAAATTTGTTACTAAAAAAGGAACAGAGGTTCAAATGGACAACGGATACTCAAGAGGCATTCAATAATATTAAAGGATCAATAACCATTGCTCCTATCCTCATTATCCCATACTTTCAAGGAGATTTCATCATCTATTCATTTTCTACAGAGACAGTCGTTGCATCCATTCTTACCCAAAAGAATATCAAAGGAGAAGAACTCCCAATAAGTTTCATGAGAAAAAACCTACATGACTATGAGTTGAGGTATTCGTAACTGGAGAAGTAGGCCTTGGCCCTTGTAAAATCAGTAGCACACTTTCAGACGTACATATTGAACTCCCATGTTATTTCTTATGTTCTCTCATCACCAATGAAGATGCTCTTGATTCAACAATTGAGAGAGGGAATTGGGCTAATTCGTTGGAAAATATACATGAATATGATATCGATATTAAACCTTTAAAATATATCAAAGAACAAGGTTTATGTAAGATCATCGCAAATGGAGATTCAGTTGATAGAATGATTTCAATTTCATTCGGAGAATCGTTAGTTGATTTATAATGGTACGAAGATATTATATTGTACTTAAGGTTCAAGCAATTTCCTGTCACCATGAACCCCAAGGAATGAAGAACATTAAATATGAAGGAAAATCAATATGTGTTGATTGTTGAAATACTATTCAGAAGAAATTATGATGGTATATTACCGAGGTGCATTGATGAAAATCAATCCCAAGGACTAATAAGAGAATTCCACAAGGGAATATGTGGTAGACACTTTGCACCTACTGCAACAGCCCATAAGACAATAAGAGAATGATTCTATTGGCCATCAATTTTCAGAGACTCGTATGACACAATAAGGAAGTGTTTGTCATGCCAACAGTTTTCAGGAAAAATGAAGAAATCTACGATGCCTTTGCAGCCCATAATTGTAGAACAACTGTTCTCCCAATGGGGACTTAATGTTGTTAGGCCAATTAATCCAAATTATAGAAAGGGGCATATATACATTCTCACTGCTACATATTACTTCACAAAATGGATGGAAGTGGTGGCATTAAAGAAGGCTGATGTTGAAGAGCTGATTAAATCCCCGAAAGACAATATTCTGTCAAGATTTGGTGTCCCATATAAATTTATCAAAGAAAATGGTTGAATTTTCATCGGGTCGAAGTTTACAGAGTTTTGCAGAGGATATGGAATCATCATGGGTCAATCATCGAATTATTATCCACAAGGTAATGGCCTTGTTGAATCCAAAAACAAAACACTTGTTCAGATATGAAGAAAACCATTGACAAGAATCAAAGGAATTGGAACCTAAAGTTGATGGATGTATTATTGGTGAGCAAAATGACTCCGAAGGATAGCACTGATATGTCTCCATATCTATTGGTTTATGGGAAAGAGGAGAAAATGTCGATTAGCCTTGAGCTCAATGCATTGATTTCTGTAGTTAATACCGAATATACATAAGACACTTCACCCATCCAGAGGAGAATCAATCAGTTCCTAAAATTGGAAAAAGAACAAAGAAAAGCCCTTAATCGAACTTCTCAAAGGTAGAAGAGCGTCAAAAGGTATTTTTATCAGAGCACAAATGTAAAGAATTTCCATAAAGGAGAGTTGGTGTTACTTTGGAATAAGGCCAAGGAGAAACCATCCATGCATACAAAGTTTTAAGAACTCTAGATCGGACCATATGTCGTCGAGAAGATATTGGGATTTAACTCTTATATGCTCCAAGACATGAAGGGTAAAAGGTTAATGTTTCCTGTGAATGGGAAACATTCCAAAGGTTTCTTCTCTTAAGACGTTCTCATTCTCATCGTACATAATTTATTTTTTTAGTTTGTATATTCTTACTCTGACTCCATAGCCCAATAGGTGGAAGCACCTTGTCATGAAAGGATATGGATTCTTGACAACACATAGGGGGTTATCATCCCATAGTTGGATCTAGTTGTTGAGATCAATTCTTGCTTCTGGAATTCCCCCCCCCCCTTCTCTATTTTCCCAACTCATTTTTTCCATTTCTTTTCCCCCTTCTATACATACCCAAATTCCCCTTTTCTTTTTTCCCTTCTATTCTCCCTTTCTAGTTCTTATACTTAGTAATTTTTTAGAACGATGGATTCATGGGTTTGCGGAGTCATGGATCCACATCTCCATCCACACCCTCACATCACGAGTCTGAACAACTTCCACATTATTCTATACCTATCCATTTTTTGCAGTCATGGGTTCTTGGGTTGGTTGGTTTCAATCTTTCATATCCCTTGTTCCGTGAACTACATTTTGTACTTGAAAAATATGTGATCTAAACTTTTACCATTGGACTCCCCGAGCTCCTAAGTACCTCATCTCTCCTACATTTATTTTGACTAACCGTGTTACAACACTTAACCAATTCTCAACCTCTTGCAACAGAGGGTTCACAGGTTCCCGGGTTGGCGAGTTCACAAAAGTCCCAAAATGTTATTTTCCCTCGTCCATACATGCCACCTTCACACTTTTCCCAATACGCATTTAGTATGGTTTAAATGATAGTAACTCATCATGCAGGTCCCGTAAATATTTTCATTAATAGGTGAAGGGCTCGAGTATATTTCTTATTAAACCACATTAAAGCATGATTTGCAGAAGATTACACTATCTCTCAAGCGCTCATTTCAAATATTATCTGGATCAAAAGAACGCTCTCATCAACTTATGGCAGCAGCAGCTCGACAACATTTTTTTGGAGATACTTTGAACATTTTTGGATGAGAAGACCAGAAATTTCAGTGATCTAGAGCATACTCTTATTATTCATCCCCTTCTACTCAGAAGGAAGTAATTTGGGTGTCTGAAATTTCTCGTGCAGGCTGTGTTACTGAAGTTTTTTACTACAAGGAGATGGTTTCCTGGTGCACTGAGAAGTATATACCAAATCAGCAGATGATTCAGCTCCAAGACCATTCTCCCATCTCTTTCTCACCTCAATTGTTCTGTAAAATGATAAAACTCCCAAAGCCGACACTCACCTTCAAAGGTGAAGATTGCAGGGACTTCTTGAAAAAAAATGACAATGACCTAGATATTTTACTTGAATTCTTGGAGAATCCCATGACCATCCGTGAATATATTATCAGATTGCAGTTCATCTTGTTCAAAAACCCATTTCGGGAAATTGCCTGGTTATTAACCAGAGTTATGGGCCAAGAAAATAATGTCAACATTTCCTGTATGATTCTTTACATCTTATATTTTACTGTCAAGGAGAAATCCATTTTCGACTGGGGGAAAGTTGATTTCCATTGAAATCTCTTCCCAATTGTCTCAGTATAAAAAGGATAAGAAATTATTTATGTCTTCTTATTTGGTTTTCATGATAGTGCATTGTTGTTAGTTTCCTAAATTGTCTATATGCAAGAAGTTGAATTATGAATTTGAACCTGTAACCTTTTGGTACCAAGCATTATGGAGGCACAAAGCTTCCTTTCAGTTTTATGAGTTTTTCAATGAATTTGTCTTGGTTTTTAAAGAGTTGTTGTTTGGAAGAGATACCCCAAGAATATCTTCTCAAGCTAGTAAATTCCTGGACAGAAAGGGGAATTTAGAGAAAATGGAGAATTACAATGTCATAAGGATTTTTCGATTCCAAGGAAAATCATTCCTTTCTTCCATGCCATATATCCGACATAATGTTTGTTACATAATTTTCAGAGCAATATAACTTTGGGATTCACTTTTTTCATGAAAAATGAAAGAAGCAATTCATCCCTTTGCATTGGAAAGTTGGGGATTTTGTATTCAGAAGTATGAACAAAATGATGAATTTGCAAACCACTTCCATAACTTGAATCTCAAGTATGCTGAAAAGATCAGAGGGTTTGACCCTAACAGAATATTTGTGGAACACATGTTAAAAATAGGTTTTAGCAATTCATTTATCCACACTATTCTAGGAGAAGAAGAAGATAATAACATGGGCAATCCTATCCACATTGTTGGTGACTTAGAGACGATGCTTAGCACAAATGAATTGTAAAAATAGAGATGAAAAGGTCCCAGCGAGAAGAGTGCCCAATCCCCAAATCTTAATCCTAATATTACAACACCTCAGAGAAATTCTCCAGCGGCCCAACCATCTAAAAAAGTAATCAACAATAGTTCAGGCGAGGGAGGAGACAAGAACCCCCCTCAAGGAAAAATTGAAATCTCACATAAACTTCCCCTGAGGAGTAAGAGAAATAATATCGTACAAGAGGAAGAAGAGAATCACGTCGAAAGTGACATCAATAGCTTCTCCCTTGAAGATATGGATCTATAAGCTGACATTGATAAATTTTTTCCTAACATTGATTAGTGAGGAGGCATTGCCCACTAGAGTCAATTGTTGGAAATTGTTTAGAATGAGACATTTGATGAAGAAGAAGAATTTGTATTTCAGAGCACTGTCTTTGACATCGAATCTAAAAAATTAATTATTGAGAATATTGATGTGAAGAATAAAAAGGGGAAATCTTGTTCAGAGGTTAGCCTGAGAAATATGCGGCCTTCCCAAATTTCCAAAATTCATAAAGCAACTGACGATGCATTGGACAATTCCATTGGTGGTATCGAAGTAGAAAATATAAAGTTAAAGGAAAGGATTAAGGAACTTGAAGAGAGTTTGATGCCTCTTCCACTCCTTTCCAACCATTTGGCAATTGTCAGACTCGCCATGCCCACAACCAAAATAAAAGGATCCTAAAGCTTACTCACATTATCCAGGATATATATGGAGAATAATATCAAGAAACGAATAGCACTAATTACAGAAGCTTGGGAAATTTCAAAAAACATGATTTCTTTTGGCTCGAGGGAGAATTCCTTCCTTGAATATCTACAGGCCAACCTAAAAAATGAAGAAGGTTTCTACCTTGATGCCATGGTTCCCTTTGGTATTAAAGTTACCAATATGTCAGAGTTAAAGAAAAGAGAGGAGGACCTTCCCTCTCCAAGTCGGATCAAAAAGTTGAATGCCACCTGGAAAGAGAAAATAAAAAACTTGAACAACATTGTTCAGGCATACAACCAAGCCATAACAAGGAGAGAAGAGCTATTCAAAAGGCTCATGGAGGTGGACCTATCTAAAAGCACTAACGAAGTCCAAGATCCAAAGTTGACCCTCAACTCGTTGTTCCTAACAAAATAACAGTTTGATGAGCAACTTGAGATTTTCAAAGGATTGTCATTTGAAAAATTCTATGGCATAATTGAATATGATGAGAATGCCATAAATAACTGGCTAGTAGATTACTCCATAAAAAATTAGGATATTGAAGAAATATTACATGGAATTTCCATTGATCTCCATGACTTGGAGGGTGAGTTGTTCAATATTAAAATCCGACATGAAATCAACGTGGCACCTATGAAAAGTTACATCGAAGAATGGTTCAAGAAGGCTATCAATAAATTGAAAAATGAAGGGAAAGAAGTAGTTGAGATGGTTCCTGTAACTGTTGATGAAAATGATAAAATTACATCAGCGAGAAAATGAGCACACAAGAGACCATCATATTAATTTTACGCTGATCACAACCTTATTTTCTTTATCAAGTCCTTCATCCAGTTATTCCACCTCTTTCACTAGAAAGGTTTAATCGAAGACTGATAACTCCTTTTTTCTTCTTACCAGGTCTTGTTGATCCTTCTACCGCCCACCGTATTCTTTCTAAAAGATTATTTCTTGTATTTATTTTCTTTATGGTCCACGAGAGCCCCAATCCCAGTATTTAAGACAAACACATTTACAATTTCAAGAATATGTAATAAACTATATATTTTTGTAAATTTCAAGGGAAATACTTCGGGAACAATATTGACTGTGCTTTGTAACCCTATTTTTCAGAATATAAAGTATTTGAGGTTGATCTATCGTTATATTTATTTGAGTTTCCCATGTATCCACTCTGTTAAAGTTCTCTTGTACATGCAGATCATCTTCTTTTTATTTTTATGTGATCATAAATATTTATCTTAAGCTATGATAGATGTGAGGAAATTTTTCTTATTTTCTTTAAATGTGTGAATGTGTTCGGTTCTTGGTCCTTTCTTAGGAAATTTCCTATAAAATAATACAAAAACATTTTCCCTTTTATTTTATTGTAATATTTTTGTTTCTTTGGATTACCACCATGGACTTCTGTCAAGTCCCATATTTTGAATATTTAAAAAAAATCTCAAGAAAATCTAAAAGAGGAGTACCACCTCTATAAAAATGCAGGGGGATTCACATCCTCGTGAGGTTTCTATTTCGGTCCTAAAAAATTCAAGAGTCAACAACACTTAGTTCCAATCACCTTCTTTAAGAAGGAGACATGAAAAACAGGATGGAGCTTAGAATGTCTGGGAAAAGATAAATGATAGGCCACCTATCCCACACACTTGAGAAATATATAAGGACCATAAAATTTGGGTGCCAATTTCTAAGAATGGTCAACCTTGAGTGAAGTCTTCTTATAAGGTTGTAGTCGAAGAAACACCTTGTGCCTTTCAACAAAGTGACATTTTGAGTGACCTTTATATGCTTGTTGCTTCATGTGATTCTGATCCATCAACAAATTATCTTTGAGGGTATGAAGAATATCCTCTTGAAATGTAAGAGTTTGGTAAACCGCATGAACCTTCGAGACACTGGGAATGTATGAGATAACTGAAGGTGGATTTTGTCCATATACTACTTCAAAAGGAGTCATGCGAGTAGTTGCATGGTAAGAAGTGTTGTACCACCATTCAACTAGGGGTAACCATTGAGCCCACTGATTTTTCCTTTCATTTGAAAACACCTCAAATGTGTTTCCAAACGCTTGTTGACAACTTTAGCTGAACCATCAGTTTGGGGGTGATAGGCGGTGCTAAGATGAAATTGGGTGCCCTGTAGCCTGAAAAGTTCTTGCCAAAAATTGCTGGTGAAAGTGGGATCTCTATCAGAAACAATAGAATGAGGCATGCCATGAAGCTTGAAGATATGATCCATGAAAAGTTGAGCCACAGTGGAGGTGGTAAATGGGTGTTGAATAACAAAAAAATGAGCATAGTTGGAAAGATGATCAACTAACACCATGATTACTGACTTATTTCTAGATTTAGGTAATCCAACAATGAAATCCATAGAGATATCCCTACAAATAGTGGGTGGAATCATAAAAGGTTGTAGTGTGCCAAGGAATTTGAATGCTTCACCCTTGTTATGTTGATAGACATCACATTCTGCCACAAAAGTGTGAACGTCCTATTTCATACCATCCCAAAACAAATAACATTTGACTCTGTCATAGGTTTTGGTAAACCATGAGTGCCCAACTGTGGGTGTAACATGAAACTCATAAAGCACTGCAGATTTAAGTTGTGGTTGTTTACTTAAATACATATGACCTTTGTAAAGAAGCTCATCATTGTGCCAAGAGTACCCTAGGGAAAATAGAGAATTGGTTTGCAATTGTTGGATTAGATGTAGAATTTTGGGATATTGCAACCATTCTTGGTGAATAGCTTGGAGCCAATATGGTACAATGAAGGAGAGGAAAAAAAGGGACCCTTCATCTTCATATTTTATTGAAAGAGTGTCAACAACCACATTATATTTTCCTTTCTTGTAAATGATCTCATTATCATATCCAAACAACTTAGTCAAATATTTTTTTTTCTCTAGGGATGAAATACGTTGCTCCATAAAATACATGAGGCTCTGATGATCTATCTTAATTTGGAAGCATTTCACCAAAAAAAAGGGTGCCATAGATCCACTGCATGCAAAATATCCAACATTTCTTTTTCATAGATTGATTGGCCCAAATGTCATTATGTTAGTTTTTTGCTGGTAAAGGCCAAAGGCCGCCATCTTTCATAAGGAATGATCCATTTCCTCTCCCAGAAGCATGATATTATAGTACAAAGGTCTTTGTGAATTCAGGAAGGGCCAGGGTAGGAGTGGTGCACATAGTCACCTTGAAGGGTTGAAATGAATGATTAGTTGTTGGAGTCCAAGAGAAATAATTATTTTTAAGGAGAGAAGTGAGAGGCGCCATAATATTTCCATAATTCTTAACAAACTTGTGATAGTATCCCGTTAAACCCAGAAAATCACGTAAGCTTTTGAGAGTCTTAGGGTGAGGCCAATCCTACATAGCTTCAATATTCTTAAGATCCACCCTGACACCCAAATTGCCAACAATATGACCCAAGTACTTGACATCCGAGGCTCCAAAAGCACATTTAGATTGTTTGAGGAAAAGTTGGTGCAGAGAGAGTAGATGAAGAAATAGATCCACATGAGAAATATGGGATGTCCAGGTTTCATGAGAATATCATCAAATAAAGATAAGACAAAATGAAGGAGAAAAGGATGGAAGCCATGATTGATGAGGCTTTGGAAAGTGGAGGATTCATTACAAAATCCAAAGGGAATGACCAAGAACTCATAGTGGACCTCATGAGTTCGAAATGTAATCTTAGGAATGTCTTCCTATTTCATACATATCTAGTGGTAGCCAGGATGAAGATCAAGTTTAGTAAAGAAATAGGCACCACTTAATTCATCCAAGAGATCATCAATGACAAGAATGGGAAATTTGTCTTTGATGGTGAGTTTGTTGAGGGATCAAAATTTAGGACACATGCACCAAGATCCTTCTTTCTTAAGTACCATGAACACGAGATAAGAATAGGAGCTAGTACGAGGACGAATAATTCATGCGGTGAGCAACTCTTGAACAATTTTCTCAATTTCATTTTTCTGGGAAAAGGGATGACGATATGGATGAGCATTTGGAGGAATGTTTCTAGGGATGAGGGGAATGGAATGATCATGAACACCAAGGGAAGGATGAAGTCCCTCGAGAGTGGAAAAAGTAACTTGATGTTTGGAGAGGATGGATTGGAGGTCAGGAGGCACATAGGGTGTCTCAGTGGCATGAAAGGAATGAATTTGTGAAATAATGATGGAATGACCTTTTTTGAGGAGATTTTCCATGTGACGGGAACTGATGATCTCAGGGGATCCTGCTATGATTCCTTGGAACTTATACTATTGGCCCTCCTGGTGGAATTACATGGTTAATTCCTTAAAATCCATGAGAATGGGACCAAAAGTCCTTAACCATTTGACACCCAACACAATGTCACAACCACCCATGTCGATAGTAAACCTATGATATTTTGTGTGGTACTGACCAATTTGGAGACACACATTTTCACAATGCCCCCCACATTTCATGGACTTGCCATTAGAAATCATGATTTGAATGTTGTCTGCTCAGATATAACAATTAGTTTCTTGGGAAATGTGTCGATGAGTAAAATTATGGGTGTTTCCACTATCAACGAGGAGGATGACCTTCCGATGATTAATGTAACCAATTAGCTTGAGGGTTTGGGGAGCATAGAACCAAATGAGAGAATTCATGGAAATGACCGGTTCAACTTCTGGGGGGTCTGAGGGTGGATTCATGTGACTCGGCCACAGGAGGAGCCTCGACCTCTTCTTCAGAAACATCCTCAAAGATGGCCATCAAAATATTTTGTTCCTTAAACTTGTGACCAGGAAAATATTTTTCATCACAATTATAACAAAGGCCCTTGAGTTGACATTCATACATTTCTACCCGAGTCAATTTTTGGATCTTTAGTGGAGTAGAAGGAGGAGCAGGAGTGACTAGTTGAGGGCGAGGAATAACAGAGGGTTTTATGGTTTGAGAAGGACAACCTGTTGTGCTTCCTTATCTATTTTAGTAGGTTCCACCTAATTCTGTGGGTGAGCCATGAGGATGTGGGCAAAAATCTCATCCTTGTGGCCATTGATAAATCATTCTCAGAAAAAATCATCAGACATGCCCTCTGTGCATAAAGCCAATAGCTCAAAAGCAACTATAAAGTCTTTGACTGTGTCATATTATTTCAATTTTGTCAAACAACCTAAATGGTCGGTGTCAGTTTCAAAGCGTTCATAAATATCTTCAACAAATTGTGTCCAAGCCACATATCCTTGGAGGGTTTTTTTCTCCATTGCCAATGTTCTTGATCTAGATGGATAACACCATATCGGAGTTTGGATAACTCATGCATAATGTCGTACAAATAGAAATAGTGTTCCATTTGATTTACCCAACTGATGGGATATGAGCCATCAAATTTGTGTACATCCACTCTCGGAAGGCATAGGTCATGATGAAAGTGATGGGGATAAAAATTATGGGAATTGGAGGAAGTTTCACCTTCGGGGTGAAAAGGTGGGTCAAAGGAGGTAAGGTTTCTAGTAATATCCATCTTGGCATAGATCTGGCCAACGAAGGATTCAATCTGGGTAGAGAGGTCCTATTTTAGGTTTTCCATTTTTGCATCTATGGTGGAATGCATTTTTCTATTGATGGTGATAATATTGGCACTGAGTTTCCACACTTCCTTCTATGCCTCTATGAAATCATATGAGAAAGTATTGAGGCAGGCTTCAAGGTCTTGGCTACGAGTGTGGGACATGATGAAGGGGGGAACCAGAAAGGGGTGGGTGGGATCACACAAAAAATGGGTTATGGTTGAAGGGTATCACGATGATCAGGGTGGAAAGGGGAATCCAATGGGATAAGTCCCAAATAAGGGGACTGTTGGCATAGGGGTAGACATGGGGTTCAACGCTACAACATCTCACCAACAAAACCCTAATTACCGGCCCTTTCAGAAACACCTGCGAAGTAGATGAAGTCTCACTCGAGGTAGAGGCAGGGGTGGTTGCAGGCCTCAGATGTCTACAAGCTTAGCTGGGACACAGATATGTGATTGTAACACCTTAACAAAGCACTTAGTTATTACAGTTCGTTAATATTCAGACTTAGTTCATAGTGCAGCTAAACCCTAACAACATATCAGCACAGTACTTATACTGATCCAATAGATTCAAGTACTAAGCATACAAACATAGATCATATCTAGCATTCGTTCACATTATTCAACACTAAGATATCATATCAGATTCATCTATCATCTAACAACGCACTAAGAATTTAATCACATAAACAAAAATAATATGAAAAGAAGTCATAAGACACAAAGCATTCACAACACATGATATATGTGGTTCACCCCCCCCCCCTCGGGCTATGTCCACCAACTCTTTGTCTTCTTTATTAGCTTCTTTAAATCTTCTTACATGCACAAAGCCTCCAAATCAACTCCGCAAAGGACAGGAGATCTACGCACCTCACCAGATCCTCCTTCCCCGAGTGGATTTAGGCACAGAGCCTTACACAATATTTTACAGTCACTTGCACTTAGCCTTGCAAGTCCCACACAATGTGCACAAAGACAAATCACACAGATCTACTTTTGCACTTAACAACAATGGCTCACACTGACTAGTCACTACTTGTCACTACTAACTACTTCTTACATCACATAGACTTCTATTTATACATTACAACATAGGCCTAAGCATGGGTAAACCCATGGGATGACATACCCATACCCATTACATAATCCCAAAACCCCAAAATCCCTAAAATGGGGCTGATATCCTATGATCTCTGCTTCGACTTGCGCTCCACCTTTGACAGTCTGTCGAAGTCCCAAAAATGGTCAAAATGACCAAGGATCCTCAAAACTTGGTCAAGGTCCAACATGCCCCCAAAACTCACCTGTGACTCGTCCCGAGTCACTCTGATCTGGGTAACTCTGCTTCAAAATACTTGAGCTTGGATCAATCTCCTTCGACCTGTTGTTGTGCCACAACCTCCTGCTCAACAAACTCTTGGATTACTGCTTCGTTGAAAGGTCCCTCTAAGCACTGTTCAACTGCAGTGACGACTTTCTCTAGTTCTTCTCCTCGGCCTTCGATCTCTACAAATAGTTGGCAAGCCTCATCCTGTATTGGTTGGATCCTCTAAGTTACTTCCATGACTCTTCTCTGAATGGTGTGGACCTACTGCTAGGCAATGCGTTGTTCTTGGGATTGCTTCATCCTCTCAATGGATGACAGGGGATTCAACTGTGCCTGTACTATTTCTGCTTGCTGCTTCGCTTCCTAGAGATGTGACTCCAGTGCATTCAATTCAGGATCTTTAGTGAGTTTCTCATAAGTTTGGGCACTGTGATCACTCAGTTTTTTACATTCCATGGCGAGTCCCTTGATTCTTTCAACTACGCCTCGATCAGTCGCTTCTCTTTGATCTCGCACATCCTGCAGAGTACTGGGCATTGTTCTTAGCTCTAGATTTGTGATTCTCTGCTAAAGTTGCTGGATGTTTTATGTGATCTGCGCTACTTGGTGTTCTACTGGTTCTCCCTCCTTCTTCTCCAAGCCTGTCATAGAGAGAAGTGCTATGTTGACTACTTCTTTTACTCCGACCTGCTCCGCAAGAAAATTTTATTTATCCTGCTGGATCTGCGCTCTCTCTTCTTCTAACTTTGCTTGAAGAGCATCCTTCTCCTATTGTGCAATCCTACGTTGCTCTATAACTTCCTCCTGTTCTTGTTTCAAGGCCATTGTGTCCTGTTATTTCTCACCTTGTGCTCGATGAAGGCGAGCTTCAGTCACATCAGCTAGTCTGCGGAGTTGAGCAGGATCATCTCACAACTCTGGTTCTTCTGATTGTGGGGGCATAGTGTACACTATGCGGCTCGAATAAAGGGCTTGATGTGTTGGAGTTACTTCACACACACTTAGGATTTATTTTTCCTAAGGTTATTCCTTGTTTATTAGTCATAATTAGTCATTATCCAGTCTCCTATATTTTAGGGGAGAATATTCCACCTGGAGAATATTCTCTTTCAGTTGACACTTTAGTTTGACTAGTTGAGTTGAGTTTAGATGTTGCATTGGTTTTGTCACCATGCAACATTGGGATCATCACCAACTCACTACTCTTTGTTCAATCATTTAACTGAAGACTAGTTGACTAGTTAACTCAGCTAGGTGGCAGTTCACTCCCGTAACTTCCTAAGAGACTAGACTAGGTGACAATGTACTCTTGTAACTGTTGGTGTGTGTCCAGATCAATTTAGACCACCACTATGGCTCATTAGTTACTTATGTAGCCTATATCTATTGTAAATTATTCACTCTTTATGTGTGGAATACGGTTAATGAGAATTCTTCCATTCTTTCTATCTTGTTTCTTATTTCTTAATTTCTCTCTGCAAATGTGTGTAGTATTTTATAGCTCGATCTATTATGTGCAGGTTCAACACATTTATAAAGGGCTTGATGTACACCTCTTAGTTCTGCTTCAATTCTATCGTACATGGCTTCTTGTTTTTCTTCGTTTCTTTGCAAAATCTCTTCTGAGGCATCTCCTACAGTTGAAATAATGAAGTCGAAGTCATCGACTGTGAGTACATTCTACATATTTGGTTTATTGGATTTGGAATTCTTCCACAATGAAGGTTTCATGGGGGAGACCTTCCTTTTTTTAGATGGATCGGTGTCATCAGGGAGGTTCTATGGCAGTGTTACTTCACCTTGCTTATCTTCTTCTTGTTCTTTTTCCTCTTTGTTCACTTCATCATCACTGCCTCCGCTAGGTGACTCAGATGCAGTATCTTTTGATGTGCTGTGTACTTCCAATGGGTGAGAAGCCTTCATTAATGCAGTTTTGTCCATTATGACATGGTCCCAATAGTCTGATGGCGAGCGTTCTAGCCATAAATGTTGTTCTAACCGTTTGGGTCATCGAGCTAACGATTATAATGCCTCTAATGGTCATATTGCTTCACCATGGCGAAGTTCCATGTTGTGCTGTACTGGTATCCCGACGAAGTTCAAATTCTAGAATCCTTCCTTCCGCGCAGTTCCTTCTAGAACTTTCTGTAACTTTTCTATCTTTGCTTTCTTCTTATTGATCTTTCTAGCTTTCTTCCCAATGATCTTCGTCTCAGTATTCCTCTTTCTATTCTGATTCTGATCTTCTCTGGGCATAGTAACTTCACACTGTTGATGGTATTTACTAGGGTTCAAGGGAAACACTTATTCTTTGTCTGGTGTAGGTTGTCTACTCTTTTGTACAGATAGGTGTCTCAAGTCCTCGTGTGTCCTTTCAACTTTGGCATCCAAGTTTCTGGTTCTGAATAACTTCAACTTGTTCTCCTATTCTTCAATCAAATGTGTGATCCTCCTAGTCATGAAATATTTTAATTCTTGCTTCTTATGCTCTAAGACTTCCTCTTATTTTCTTCTGGCTTGATCATTTTCGATCCAAGTTTTTCCTAGTAACATAGCAAATGCGTTGTTCTCAATAAATTTAACAACCTCAAAATCTTCTTCTGTAGAAGTTCCATGAGAACTCATAGATATCTGGGTAAGTCTTCCACATAGGGTTATCAACTTTCCTTTAAATAATCCTATTCCTCCTAATGAAGGAATCATAGCAGGATTTCCTAAAATTTCCCAAGTTCTTTCTGTCATGATATTCACCTGTGTTTCCTCATCTAGAACACAGTCAATGTCTAAGTCTCCTATTCTTGTTTCTATGCATTCTTTTTCTTTGAAGATCTCTGGTAAGTTGATGTTTCTGTGATCATTCAGGGTTTCTGTCATTCGCGATAGTACAAGTTTCTGATTCTTTCTGGGGTTCTGCCATGATCTTAGTTTCTTGACCTTCCTCGGGGTTTTCTTGTCTCATATTCATTCTTTCAATCTTAGCAATCATTCTAGGGCAGTCCAGAACTTCATGATCCATATATTTACAACAAAGACAACTGGGTCTTCTACTAGGGCATTCCCTAGCAAGATGTCACGGTCTTCTGCAACTGTAACAAAGAGTTAATCCTCTCTTTATCTTAAATGATCCCCATCCTTTCCTATACTGCGCACTAGGATCATGGTAGCTAACCTACAAAAAATTATTTTTAGGATCCTGCATCCATTTGTTAGTCCAAGCATTCTTTCTATGCATAGGAATAACATATCTTTCACTATTCTTATCAAATCTACTCATATCAAATCTTCTTTCTTCTAGCTGTACCCTAGTTTTCAGGCTAGGATTTTTTTTATCAAACATACCTAGATCCATATTCTTGAAACAAAAATTCCCACTAATCTTACTTTCAGCAGAGCACAAAGCTTCTAGATATAAAACTTTTCACTATTCTTACCTTTCTCAGAGCACAAAGCTTCAAGATATTACCTCTTTTCTTCAGATCAGACTTCTCTTTTTAGCACAAAGTTTCCCAATCCAAGTAGAGTACTGTGCACCAGAGAAACAAATCTACGCATAGATCTCCACAGTTTCAGGTCAGATCTTCGCACAAATCTTCTTCTTCCTCAGTTCCCAACAATCACAGTTTCAGGTCAGATCTTCACACAAAGCTTCTTCTTCCTCAGTTCCCAGCAATCACAGTTTCAGGTCCTGGAAACAAAACCATTTGTTGGCACAGGGGCAGACCCAGGGTTCAATGCTACAACAATGCACCAACAAAACCCTAACTACCGACCCTTTCGAAAACACCTGCGAAGTAGATGAAGTCTCACCCGAGGTAGAGGCAGGCGTGATTGCATGAATCAGATGTCTGCAACCTTAGCTAGGACACAGATCTATGATTGTAACACCTTAACAGAGCACTTAGTTATTACATTTCGTTAATATGCAACCTTAGTTCACAGCGCAGCTAAACCCTAACAACAGATCAACACAATACTTACACAAATCCAATAGATTCAAGTAATAAGCATACAAACATAGATCAGATATAGCATTCATTCACATTATTCAACATTAAACTATCATATCAGATTCATTTATCATCTAAAAACACACTAAACATTTAATCACATAAACAAGAATAATACGAAAAGTAGTCATAAGGAACAAAGAATTCACATCACAGGATATATGTGGTTCACCCCCACCTTGGGGCTATGTCCACCAACTCTTCATCTTCCTTATTATCTTCTTTCAATCTTCTTACATGCACAAAGGCTCCAAATCAACTCCGCAAAGGACAGGAGATCTGCATACCTTTCCAGATCCTCCTTCCTCGAGTGGATCTAGGCACAGAGCCTACACAGTCTTTTACAGTCACTTTCACTTAGTCTTGCAAGTCCCACACAATGCGCACAAAGCCAAATCACACAGATCTACGTTTTCACTTAGCAACATTGGATCACACTGACTAGTCACTACTCGTCACTACTCACTACTTCTTACATCGCCTATACTTCTATTTATACATTACAACATAGTCCTAAGCATGGGTAAACCCATGGGCCGACATCCTCATACCCATTACATAAGCCCAAAACCCGAAAATCCCTAAAAAGGGGCCGAGATCCCACGATCTCCGCTTCGACTTGAGCTCCTCCTTCGACAGCCTGTTGAAGTCCCAAAAATGGTCAAAATGACCAAGGATCCTCAAAACTTGGTCAAGGGCCCACACGGACCAGAAGGGTGTCGGTTCCACGGATTTTTTTTTGTTTTGTTGAAAAATGATAGGTATGACTACGATCAGGGTGAAGAGAGGAATCCAATGGGATAGGGATCAAATAATGGTGCAGGAAGGATCCAATTTTTTTGTTTTAATCTTGCAGAGTTATACTCCGATCAGAGTAATAGTGTAGTGTTGAAAGGCCCAAATTATTAACAGGAAAAAATTTGTAGTAATTTCACAACCAAAATGTAGGAGGTAAAGTTGCATGACAATAGATATTGTCTGTTCTGTTTCTATTTCCATCCCAAGGGTTAGGATATTCAGGGTTTCTACAGACAAGGGTTTTCCCTGTGCTATCTCTCTTTGATATACGTGCGAGGTCCAACAATAATACTCGACCCAATATCTCAAGGCACCAACTAAGGAGGCTAGACCATGCCCTTAGCCGTACTACCCAACTACCCAAGTACTAGAGAGTATCTTCCTGAGTGTTTTTCTCGGTGGCACTCTAGTAGTTAGGCAAATGATTGGTTTATCTATGGAGGGATTCAAGATATCTAGTCTGATCCATATACATGTGTTGTCTGATGTGATACCACTCGAAGGGGTACCAACAAGGGTTACAAGGGTGGCCAAAAATGTGAGCTTAAGTACTACTTGTAGTTCCTGCATGTATGCTTCCCCAATCGCGGATATATGCATTGAGCGACAAATATCTATATATTTAAGACTTCAGAATACATCTCTACCCTGAAAAAAATAACCCACAATTTTATGCCAAGGAAAGTGCTTTGGTACCACTTGTAATGTACCAGATCTATTATAATAACCGAAAAAAAAAAATTGCAGAGATTAAAAATGAAACAACGCAATATATGAAACCACGACAACAAAATAATACCTTATTGATAGGAAACAATGTTCACTTACCTCTTCGAGGGGGAAACCTCCAGTAGAGAAATTCTCTATTAGAATAATTCTCAAGACAAAAAATTCTCATTCCCTCGACTCTTATTATACTAAATCTATCTACCAAAATAATAATCTAGAGGAATATCTTCTAGAAGCAGAAGCTTATGTTAGGTCTTCTTGCATTTGACTTATTCTTCCTTATTACCAGGCCTTATTAATATTGGCCTTTATTACATGGAAAATATATTATTCTACCTACGTGAGGGGTTAGGGAGGTTAGGTCCATAAAAAATATCATGATATGAGGTGTGACTCATGGAGTGGATGAGTCATCTCTATATTCAAGCATAGGGATGCAAGAAGAAGTATTGTTCTATACTATCTAGAAACTCTTGTCTAAAAGTAAACAAAGAAAGAAAGTTGTCTCTATTATCAGAGTGCACAACAAAAGAAGGGTGGAATTTAAAATGGAGGAGTGTATCATTCCATTTGGAGCAATGCGGTCTTGGGTGGCCAAGTAGTACTTCAGAGGGAATCACTAGCTGAAGTGAAGGAAGGAAATTAATATGGAGAAAATCCATGAATAGCGAAATATATTGGAGAGAATAAATAAAAGAAGTATTTCATGATGTTGAAATTCCAATCGATGATAATGGTACACTACTACATATGGTGTTGAAGTCCAATGAGGTGTTCCAACGTTACGAATAAAATCCACCTTATCGTCGGATGTTACCCACTAAGTCTCAAAATTTTGTTATATTTTTTCTTAGTCCCTTGACGTTTGTCGGACCTATGACATAGTTTAGTATTCATCAGACATCTTACTCATATTCAATGGTTTTCAAGACCGATGCCATCACCATCAAGACCCACCATTTACCCATGGCCTACCTCTATGGAATCTACGTGGCACTTCCATGTTAGCAAAGTTTTGTCTCATGGGTGCATTTGGCACCTAATTGGGCCTTAATTATGCCAGTTAGGGGGGGTAAAAATGTCTCTCATGGGCTTATTATTCCCATGTTGTCTCGATCGAGATGTCAATTATGCCTTTTATGAGGGATAAAAATGTCCAGCGGAGGCTAATTATGCCTGCGTTGTCTCGATCTAAACGTCAATTATTTTTTCTATGGGGGATACAATTTTTGATGTGGGATAATTACGCCTGCTCTACTTCCAGACGTCAATTAAACATGAATGGAAAAGAGATATGATTGGTAATTACAAGGATTAATGGATGAACATAATACATATTAGAAGTTTGCATGATGTGGGCAGGGTGGATAGTACCTGACCTAGACCAGTTGTGCTTCCAGATAGGATATGAGTGAATTTCGAGTCAAATGTTGGTTAATGCGACCTCTGAATTCATATGATGTATGGTCTTGATTGGTACTGTCATGTCTCAAAGTTACCCTTTGTATAATTAAGGGACAATAGTCCATGGAATAATAAGTATCCCATTGATTGGTTAGGTATATGTAATATGAGTGCCATAGGGGTTTCTTAAGACGCTGAATCCATTTATGCATTCAAAAATGCAATTTAAACAACATAAAATTGCGATTTTTACTAGATTTATATCACCATATTCATGTGAAAAATTCTAATTAAACGTAGAACGTTTAGACTATGCCACCAAGGGAAGGATTCAGGTGACCGAATCAAAGGTCACAATATTGCACCCATATGTGGATTGTGCCACCAGTCAAGAAGAAGCAGTCTACATCAACATCGATAGTCCAGGAGGCCACAAGATAGAGAAAGGGGGAATCTCCAACAATAGTGGGAGGAGAAAACCAAATGGATAACATCTTGAGGGGAGGAATTGATGATGAAAAATGTTTCAAGGGAATGCGACAGTATAAGGAGACGGGAGACAAAGTAGTTCTCCAGAAGGGTTATGTCTAGGTTAGTCAGGCCAAATGGGCATTGAAGGTGTTTGACCCAGGTATAGTATACTACAACAATTTCAATCATTTCCATACCCACCATCATATTCTACCTCAAGATCATCCCTAATACTTCCCCCGCTCTCTTCCCATCTAGTGGTACACCCTCCATATCCATACTGCATTATATATATTCAATTAGACCCTTCAATGCACTACCAATTTTGGAACCCATTGGAACAACAAGCTTCTTCAATACCCCGCCCCCTCCCCCCCCATAGTGTGAAGCTAGTGACTGGATAAAACACCCTTCTGAGTATCGATTGTAGCGAGCGACTGAATACAACAAGGAGGAGTGTGCCTCAATTACTAAGCATCACCTCAAAGTTGTAACAATTGGATCGAGGACCCGTGAATACATGTAAAGTTAGTTATGATCCACTTATGTAAGCGACCTATGGGTCACGATGGTCCCCATGGGGAACATAATATATAAGGTTGTAACAATTGGCTCGAGGACCTACAAATACATGTAATGTTAGTTATGATCCACTTATGTAAGCGACCTATGGGTCACAGTGGTCCCCATCGGGAACATAATGTATAAGGTTGTAAGTAGAGAGATAACAAAGGAGAGGCTTGTTTGATATTCCTCAAGAGGAATCTTCGTAGAGGAGAAAGTTTTAGAATACATATTAAAGTTTTCCCAGTTTTGTAATGGAGATTGTATCTGTGATGTCTTTCATGTAAACATCCTTCTGTATTTACAAGGAATTAATGGAAGATCAATAAATTTTTTTGACTCATACTTGTATTATATGCGATTCTTGTTGTGATCTTTAGTGATTATCTGCAATCTTTAAGTGATCTTTTATTTATCTCTTTAATAATGTTTGAATCTACCTACAAAAAATATTATATCTCAGGTTTGTTTTATGAGACAAAAATCATAGTATTGATATTTCTAGTGGAAATGACATACACATTGATGAGATCCCTTCTATTTTTAACGTTAGCAGTCATTTCCTTTACAAATTGCCTCTATCATATAAGAATATAGCCTATGATTATGAATTTGACTCTTACAATCATCCTTATACATGTCACTCTTTAAACAAATAGTTCCACAACTTCATATTGATGCTGAGACAAAACCATGAGACAAACTCTCTCTAACTTTACATAAACAAAAATTAAAACAAGACCAAAAATCCATTCATCAAAAAATATGTAAGAGTATTAAATCTATAGGAGTATGGTCCTTAATCTCATGAACAAGAAAAAACAATTCCTCCAAAATGAGTGCTTTCTTTAATAAATGATCATCTTTGTGGTTGAATTTTCGGTAGACATGAACAAAGGACACCTCTTAAAAAAATATTTTATTTTCCATAATCCTATTGAAAATAGGCCCCCACTCCAAGTTAGAAATGTTACTTTTACCATTACCCTGGTCCATTATAAGTTTGGAGTCACCAAAGACTTGTAGTATCTTAACCTACCTATCCACTGCAAGCTTAATTAGGATCCAGATGGCATATAGTTCTACTCTATTGTTTGTGCCCAAACCTAACTAATGTTGTATGATACCTTAGATTTGAGTTGTGGAAGTTTTTGGGGATGTGGTTTATCATAGTATACCTTCTCATGTTGTTTATTTTTCAATTGCAAGTTTAAAAAGGGAGGTTGTGCAAAAGAGGAAAAATTTTCCTTGTAATTTGCAAGGCATAAATTCTACAAAGTGACGAAATGAAAATGCACGCCCAAGATTCCCTGTAGCTCCAAAATATGTTTTATAAGTTCAAAGATGGATTTACAAAAATGGTAAATTTACCTATGCATCTAAAGTTCAATTGAATAACGAGAGAGGTTGCTTTCATGCACCTAGAATTGGGATTTCATGTAAATTTGAAGGGAAGCCTTCTTCAACCTCAAATGCATGCCCTAATTTCAAATTTGAGCCAACTTTGGTGGTTCATATTTCATAATATGTAATTTGTAATTTCACACCTATCTATAAACTTATATTGGAATTTTGAGACAGAATCCTACCTAGTGTGCATGAAGGAAAATAATTGCATTGTAAAACCAAAATGTCAAATTGTTAAAGTTGGCTATATTAAATTGCATGCCCATATTTGGATAAGGATTAATAATTTAGTATTTGAAATGTAAATTGATCGTTCCAATATGTATAACCTATTTGTACAAGTAGTAGTGCATTTACACTCCAAAAATGATTATTTCTATGCCCAAAGATTCATGGAATTTTGATGAATAAAAGGATGGTGGATTAGGAGATAAACCAAGTTCAGTTTTGCATTAAGAGTCATAAAAGACTCTTCTCTGCAAAAATAGGCAAGAGATGCATAGTAAAACCCTAGAAATGCAAAAAATGTTTGTAAAAAGTAACCCAATGTTGTATTATACCTTATATTTGAGTTGTGCAAGTTGTTGGGGATGTGGTTTATCATAGTAGACATGGTCATGTTGTTTATTTTGCAATTGCAAGTTTAAAAAGGGTGGTTGTGCAAAAGAGAAAAAAATTTCCTTGCAATTTGCAAGGTATAAATTGTACTAAGTGACTAAATGAAAATGGATGCCCAAGCTTCCCTATAGCCCAAAATTTGTTTTATAAGTTTTAAGATGGAGTTACATAAATGGTAAATTTACCTATGCGTCTAAAGTTCAACTGAAGAACATGAGAGGTAGCTTTCATGCACCTAGAATTGGGATTTCATGTAAATTTGAAGGGAAAACTGCCTCAGCCTCAAATGCATGCCCTAGTCTCAAAATGGAGCCACCTTTGGTGTTTCATCTTGCGTAAGTTGTGTTAGTGATAAAAAATACACTGGTATTTTTAGAGTGTTTTCTCCATACACTCATTTCTAAAAATTTTGGCAAATGTCCACATTTCCAATTTCCCAATCAACCTTGACATAACTCCTATTGATCATGTTTTCTCTAGAGCCTTGTGTCTCTGTCCTTAACCCGCATAGCCAAAATTTAAACCTTTTTATTAGTTTCTTTTGACCATTGTTTTAAGATTTCTCATAACATTTAAATATTCAGTGCATTCAATATATGCCAAACTCCATGTCTATAAACCAAGTCATCACATAAATCAAGCCAAGCCACAAGCGTTTAAAGCCTAAGCCAAACCCTAAGTTTGTCAAGCGCATACATATACCAAAGCCAAATTCCAGTCCATATGTCAAAGAAACAAATCAACATACACATGCCAAATTATCATATTAAGATACAAGTAAATTCTTATGACAGGTTGACACATCAAGCTATGAGCTAAACTAAGTCAAACTCTAATCCCAACCATAAATCAAGCCAAACTGCATCTGCATATTAAGTGCGTTCAACTCAAAGCCATACCACAGTTCAAGTCACAAGTCGATACACAAGTCGACACATAAGCAACATGTCAAGCTACAAGCCAGGTCACGAGTTAAATCGATCCCACATGTCTAAGCATAAATTTATATAACGCACAGCTCAGCCCAGAACGCCCAAGTATCAGGTCAGAGTCATATGAAAAAGAAGCTCGCGAGGTGGCTCTTTCTCTTGCTACAACTCATCAAAGAGTCTGGTCTTCACTTTGCAATTGTTACATATGTCAAAGCAATAGTGCCTAAGAGTTTACAGGTGTTTAAAAGTTTTCTTTTCATGCCAATAGACAGTTTTGATATCCAGTATTTACAGATCGCCCCTTTATTAACTCATATGGCGCGCAAAGCCAAAACTAGGGCAAAGTGGGTGCCATATCGTTGAGTATGTTTAAATGAGTGACAGTTGCAAGGTTTGCAACCTGTTATCAGCAGATTGAAACCTGTTATCAACAGATTGATACTCCAGAGATTTCATCAACTCTAGCAAGTGATGATGTTATGGAAGATAGAGGTGCCAATTACAACAAATCATTGGGAGATGATGGCAATGAAAATGTATCTGATTCCAAATGCAGGAAGAAAGAAAACAATATAGTAGACATTGTTGCAGCATCTAGAGCTATTCGTGAACCATGTGTAGTGGTACAAACAACCAGTGAAATTGACATTCTTGATGATGGATACCAATGGCGCAAGTATGGGCAGAAAATGATGAAAGGAAATCCAAATCCAAGGAGTTACTATAAATGTACAAATGCAAGATGTCCAGTGAGGAATCATGTGGATAGTCGACATAGGGAGTTTCATTGTGGCCACAAGCAACAAGATGTTAGCTACAGACAACAAGATGCACAGATGAGAAAGAAATGAAAAATGGAGAAACATTAGCCAGGTTGTGTCTGTTAAACAACTTAGTAGGAATGGGGATCAAGAAAACATAGCTTGAGGTGTCGCTAGCCCTAAACAGGTTCTGCAGAAAGTTCATGATGAAGAGCTGCAAGTTCTTTGTTGTTGCAAACAAGCTATTTTTCTCAGATCTCTTTTGATAAGAAAAACAGATCATGAACAATCAAGAAAAAGATTGTTGCTAGAAGAGTCTTAAAACAACAGACATATTGAAGGACTTTCATTTTTGCAATTTTGGGAATAATTGCAAAACTCAGCACTTTTGGCACCTTAGCCAGGTTCCTAAAGGCATTGTTAGCTACCGAAAGATTCACTTTCGACAGCTAATCCCACCTTGTTTAATATCTATAAATTGTCAAAAGTGCAGTCACAGGAAGAATGTTAATATTTTGCACAGGTCGAATGTTTTTTTTGCCAAATCTCTCGAGGAGGGTTGCAAATAAATAATAATATTAAAAGGGATAAAGATCATCCTTTCTTTTCAGATTTTGAGGAAGATTTTGAGGAAAAAAGGTCAAAGCTTATTCTATTTTTGGGTTAAATATCAATGAATATTTGGTCAACTATCAAAGGAAGATTTATAGTGCCTTGTCATCACCCAGAAGATTTCTGGAGATGCCGAAGATGCTGAAGATCACAGATTATGATTAGGATTTCACTCCTTTAAGTTAGGATCTAATCCTATATTTTGAAAACTGTTTGACCTTGTTCTATTTTTAGCATTTCAGATCCAGTTTTATAGGATCTTGAACTTTCATGTAAAGGTTATAAAGCCTAGGCTTTCTAAGTATTAGGGGGTTCGCGTCTGGAGAGTAGACCATGCTGATATTGTACTGAGACCTTTTACCATAATACAGATCACAAGTTCCTTTCACTGTTTATGTCAGATTATCATTTTCTCTATTTTTCCATGCTTGACTGATTACTGTTGTCTAAGTTTATCAGTTGCAAATGACTGTCATCTCATTGCTCAACTCATAAACATTGATTTAATAAGTAATCTATGCTATATTTATTCAGCCCATCACATATCTGATCTATTGATAGATATAGACTTTCTTCACCCACCACTTAGTTACTCATTTGATTATACACTTTTGAAAGCCTTGTCTCATCTGGTTATGTATTTGACTGTATTGAGAGTAAGTCAGTTATCTAGTATCCCATTTGATCCAATAAACACATAAAACCAAAACACATTTTCAGTTACCAGGCTTCTTCAAGCTACAACCTGAGAAGGACTCTTGGAGTGATAAAAAGTTGTATTTTGTGATTTCACACTTGTATATAAACTTGTATTGACATTTTGAGACATAAGCCTACCTAGTGTACATAAAGGATACTAATTGCATTGTAAAACCAAAATTCCAAATTTTTAATGTTGGCTATATTAAATTGCATGCCCACAATTGGCTAAGGATCAATAATTTAGGATTTAAGCTATAAATTGATCATTCCAATATGTCTAACCTATTTGTACAATTAGTAGTGCATTTACACTCCAAAAAGGATGATTTCTATGCACAAATATTCATGGAATTTTGATGAATAAGAGCATGGTGGGTTAGGAGATAAAACAAGGTCAATTTTGCATTAAGAGTCATAAACGACTCTTCTCTACAAAAATAGGAAAGAGATGCATTGTAAAACCCTGGAAATGAAAAACTGTTTGTAAAAAGTAACCTATTATTGCACAAATTCTAGGTTGGGAAAAGCCCGACCCAATCCACAAGGTGGCAAGAACTATGGGAGAGTCTACCCATTGTCACCTTAGATAAACCTCCCCTCATTTTAGTGAAGGAGAAATCCTACACAAGGGGGGGAATCCTGGGTGACCCTAGGGGGATTAAGATGGGAAATGAAGAGACAGAAAGATAAACCCCTATAGGTCAAATATGTAAATGAAGGGAGGCTTGAAAGGATGTCTTGTGGTTGAGGGAAGTTTCCAAAGGTCTCGAGTAACTGCACCAAAGTTTTAGACCTTCCCGAGACAAGACAAATTGAAGACATACAAGCCAAAATATTCAATGGACAAGCAAGTGAAGCTTGTTATCCTATGTAGAAGCAGTAAAAAATGATATGAACCAACATGTAAATGATAATTAAAACTGCTAGATATGCCACTAAAATTCAAGTAAATATGCAAGAGATAAAACTAGTAACGACTATTATAACTCAAATGGTTTAAAGAAAGACTTTAGTGAAAATATAGGGCTATTAAATGATGTTATTGTAGAGAAATTATGAAATCCTTATGGCTGCAGAAAACATATGCTATAGCAGCAAGATCTACCCCTAAAAATCAGCAAACAACTTGTCCAATAATTAGCCAATATCAAGTAGTTCAACAATGACAACTTGTAAGCAAAATTTAGCGGTAGATTAGTGGGTGAAACAAGTGTTAAAGAGTGATTTGTCTCACCCTATTCAAATTTTCTCAGAAGGCCTTGTTCCATTTCCTACACAGACTTGAAGTCCCTTTTTGCAAATCCCAGAGCTAAAAACAATATTTTTCCACATATATGCGCCCTAACTATTATACAACATGCGTATAGGCAGGTTGCACCACTACAACCCATGTACATCAAGTTTTGTGCCCAAAATTAAAAAATGGTGTCATGTTCCCATCTCACATAACGAGATCCATGATCCTTGACCTTCCATATACTAGAAACGTTCCAAATTGGCCCTTCAGTTCCACTTGTAGGTTAGAAATGGGCCAAATCCGAGCTATGGAAAAGAAGAGAAGAATTCAAATTTGAGAGCAAAGTTACTCTGGAGAAATTGTTCACTTCACATTGAGTCTGCATCCCTTTATCCTTTTAATTATGAACACATTGTTCAACCCCCAAGCTCTTCCTTACTTGATTGAGAACCTCATTGTATCTCTTATATGAGCTTGCCTTTGGTGGAGGATTGAAGTGGTGGAGGCCCATCTAAAAGGGACTTATTTTCTCGGTTCCGAACCGTGCCAACATAAAAGTTTGTAATTCATTCACTTATGTTGATGACATTTTAATAGAAATACTCTTTTCTCGTCCAATTAATATCTTACAAATATTTGAATTGTTATTCCATGGGCATATTTGTTATGAATGTTGATGGATTATGCTATTGAATGTGCTAACATTATATATTATGACCATATTCTTGCGTTTCTTGGTTGTTGAGGACAAGTTGCAGGTGTATTGCTTTGAGTCAAATGCTCGACGTTGGACTTCGTCGAATGTCTGGACGAGGTAGGATCTTTATCTTATCGTGTTAGCGTATTTTTTTATATAGCATACATGATATTAGAGTTGATTTCTGCATTCATTTCATCTTGTTGTGGTTTACCCCTAGCCATAGAGATATTTTTCTCATAACAGAATTGGCGACCATATGGGGGATATAATCTTCTTTTTTAGGGTTTGGAGTATTTTTCTCCTTTGATTTCTCTCTTTTATATTGAGTTTCTTGTCGTCTGACTACTTGACGGCCTCTATTATTTCTGATTCTGAGTTTCTTATCCCTCTCCTTAGACTGCCTATGTTTTAACACATATACGTGGGTTTTTACCTGACAGTCGTGTACATACACGTGACGTCCTTCTGCAAGAGGCGTATATATGTGAATTTCTCCTAAAAAATCGCATACATCATCCTTTTCGGCTTGGTTGCTGGGTTTGATGTTTGTTGGGTAAGTTTTGATGGTTGTTGAGTATTCTTGGGTCTCTGTTATGACAGTTAAGTGTTTGTGGAATGATAGGAAACCTTTCTTTGGTTGAATTTTTGGGTGGTGTCTTTCTCATCATCCTTTTCATTTGATTGTCCTTGCATCTTGGGCTGGGTGTTTGCTTCTTGATATCCTACTTGGTTTGTCTCTGTTTACATACAATAGAATTTTTATATCAAGCTGTTGTTCAGTCCTTGCATTTTCATTCTTTTATATTGAAAATACAAAAATATTAGGCATTTTACATGGATGGAATTTGATCTTTTGGGTTCTTATCATTGATCTTAGCACATGTATAGAAAGATTGCATCTTATTTGGAATTGCAGAACTAAATTGAAAATTGCATTTTGAAAAGCTTATCATTTATTGGGAATTGAAGTTAGGACTTTGCATTATATTCTTATTCATTTATTTTACTTGATGAGTCATAACATCATTAGTTTCATGACCACACCTTTTTGAGTAAGAAAGGCCACTAAAAGCAACGATGATAACTTAAAATTGATTAGAAATGATTTTATTTTCTAGGGTGCACAAACTAGCTTAGGATTTAGAGCCTTGGAATAAGATTTTGTGAGTAAACTTCTCCAAGGCCATTAAATCAACATATGTGTCTGACTAAGGGAGTGGTGAAATCCATTTTATAATTGGTGACATCAGGAGGCTCCTCTTACACTGGAGTTAAGCACGAGGTCGTGTGAGGTTGGTTGAGAGGATATCCCACCAATACCTTCTTAGCGTCATATATAGTTCTGGGGATCTAGTCATATATGAGGATCTTGCTAGTACCTTTACCTCTATGAGAGGCGGTGCTTTCGATGTTTCATGCTTTGTTACCCCACCCATATGGTGGACCTAACTTATGAATGTTCTCCTGCACATCGATTATATTGTGTTTTCTTAGTTGCTTAACATAGGTACCACATAGGTTACTTGCAGGGGTTATTCTGCAGGTACCATGGGTCAGATAAGGGTCAGACAACACACAAAATTTATGGAGGATTACCTCTCTGAGGGGATCTGATTGACTGGTTTTTAAGCCCACGAGGGACCTTATAACTAATTTTGATACCTCCGATCTTTATCAGGGAGTCTTAGGCCCCTCTTGGGCGAGGCATACCTAGTTTAGGGAGGGAGGCCCCTTTCAACCACTTTATCCTGTTTGTGTGCATATTGGCCTTTTGTTTATTTTTTTGTGCTCTTTGATTACTAGTTGGCCTTAGGATTTTTTTTTATATCTCGAGTCTTGAGTCATAGTGGAGCCAAACAAAACTCCCCACAGGTCTCGCTGCTTGTTACAGTTACCACCATATTTTGAATCTTTTCCTTCTAAAAGGCGTAAAGTTATCAAACGCGGTACACACACCTCCACTTATCATACTTGTGATCATACAAGGATGAGTACTGAATCATGTCAAAAATATAGTGGGAGTCCTTCAACTCCCATACCTACTATAGTTAACGACACCCCTTCAATACCTTTGACCACAATGGTTGTAATGTTGGAGGTGCTTATCATCACCCTAGTCTGTCCTATAGTGAATAATCAACCTATAGCCACAAAACATTTTGGGTCCCTTTGCCACTCGTCAGGCTATAATGTTCAGTCCATCTCTATGGCCTCTAGTCATTTTTCTTATGGTATGTAGAATTTCACATCGCAATTTTCATCCTCCATCCTAGCGTTTAGTCTGAATACTAGTATTGGACCTGGGGGAAGGAATCCTCCACATACTCCATTCTCGTTTGGTGGTGCTCATGTCCCACAAATGACTCCTACATTCGAAGGCTTTCCTCTTATTAACCCCGGGTCTAATCCTGTTCCTAATGCTTCTGGATGGAGTAACCAACATGGTGGACAAGCTACTACTTATGGTCCATCCTTTACAACCACTTCCTTTGTATCGATGCCAACCAACACGTTTGGCATGATGAATCCACCTTTATCCTCTAGATTCACACCCGGAGGAGGTCAGTTTCATACCTTAGGCAACCCCTAATGTGGAGCCACTCCGACTGGGGGAAGTTTTTACAACCCTCATCAGAAAACCCCTACTGGACTGGTGCCCAACGAACCCCTCATGAAGCAATTTGGAGGAGGGTCTTACAATCCCGAACAGGGCCATGGTGCTTACCAGAACCATGGATGGGAAAGAATAATGATAAACCCAAGGACAATGGTAATAATGAGAAGTTGAATAATAATGCAGGTGAGGGAAAGAAATAAAGGTGGAAGGTGAATTTTCCTTGCAAGATTTGTACAGATGACCACCTCACCCATTTATGCCCCAAACTTTCAGAAGCTGTGAGGATTTTATCTCTACCACCCACCGTGCTAACTAATCCTTTTCCACATAATCAACACATGAACTTGATCTCCTTGAATGTTGGAAATGCGGTGAGTGGGAGTGAAAACCTACCGACACAAGACAGTGACCGTTTATGCATCAATATGGTTAAATATGAGGTTAATGTAGCCACTCAGTCTCGCGATTACAGTTCTCCACAGACTGTACCTGGTCTAGAGTCTCCCTTTCCTCCGAAGACGCCCTTACATATCAAAAAAATATACCCCCCACCTCGTATTCCGAAATAAGTACTCAAGTGCTCTACCCACAATCCTAATGCTAGAGTCGTCCATAATTACTCTATTTTTGAGGATCTGGGTCAAACCCCTTGTGCGATGTCGGCTCTGGAGGTACTCCATATGTTTCCTTCATAGAGGAATGCCTTACTATCTATGTTAGGATCTCTAGATCCTTGTGGCTCAAAAGTTATCAAGTTTGACATCACAGATGTGAAGCCTCACTTTCCTTAACATGTGGCCTTCCAAATCCACGTGGGTTACTCAAACTATACCATCAAGCATATTGTTGTTGATGAAGGCACTGCAACATGTGTGATGTCCCTGGTTTGTTGGAAATCCCTTGGATATCTAACCCTTTATCAGTCTCTGACCATGCTGACTACTTTTGATGGTCGTTCCTTCCGCCCTCACAACATCCTTCCTACCTTCCCGGTCCATTTAGGTGGGAATACGGTAAAGGTGGATGTCAAGGTGGTTGATGCACCCCTTGACTATAACTTGTTATTAGGACCCAATTGGACTTATGCTATGACTGCAATCATATCATCTGTCTTCCGCACCCTTTTCTTTCCTCATGATGGGAGGATCGTGATGATCAACCAGTTGTCATTTGCGTACGTTATCCCTAATGCATATGTTGGACCGTCGATCCCCGTGATCGAAAATTATCAGTCAGCAATTGAGAACATCAGTTTGGGAATGTATTCATCCCTTATGGGTACCTTTGACTTCATGGCACTAGTTCATCATATTTATTCCATGTCCATTAGGTTTTCTTCGTCAGAGTGGTCCGTTCCTTTCCACACTTCATATTTTAACGATCCTTGGACCCTACCTTCCTCGAATGCATCTTGTGAAGGTCAGTCACATTCTGGAATGGACATGCCACTATCAGTAGCAGATATAGTGTATCAAGTTGTTCTTGACTCTTCCGCCAATCTGGATCCTGTTACCTCACAGACGGACGAGGAGGATCTTCTTCTAGAGCCCGTGTGGGTCACTTCATTGTCTTGTTCACATGACTGCCTCGATGAGACTTTACCTTCGGATGAAGCTATCATAAAGGCCATGAATGGTTCTAATAGGCCATGGGATGATATGCATCATCACTCTTATTTTCTCCCAGATCTTTCCAGAATCGAACAAGATGATTTCATATCTACCTTGAGCGAGATAGTTGGTCACACTGTAGTTCCACTTGATGCACATGAAATTTATGTCAAAGTCAACATGGAAAGTATCTCCCCTACCATCACAATTGATATATTTCATACCCATGACAAGGTTGAAAATGTATACATCTGTGCAGATTGTTCGTCAGAAGAAATTTTGATCTACACCGAGCTCATCAAAGAATTCCGCGACGTATTCTCTTATTCATATGAAGAGATTACAAGAATATACCCTCGAATTGTCGAGCATGATATTAAAACCTACCCAGATGCCAAACTTGTTCGACAACGACTTAGAGCTGTCAATCCTAGGAAGGCCCCTGCTATCAAGGCAGAGGTAGAAAAACTGCTTAATGATGGCTTTATCTACCCGGTTCCTTGACTGAATGGGTATCCAATCCCATTCCTGTAAATAAAAAGCAAGGAACCATCCACTTATGCATGGATTTTCGTGACCTGAGTAAATCCTATCCAAAATAAAACTTCCCGACACCCTTCATTGATCAAATTCTCAATGAGTGTGCGGGAAGAAAAGTTTTTTCTTTCATGGACGAATTTTGAAGGTATAACCAAATTCAGATTAAACCCAAGGACCAACATAATACGACATTTATTTTCCCTTGGGGTACTTTCGCATACTGAAAGATGCCTTTCGGCCTTAAGAACGCCGAAGAAACCTTCCAACGTGCTATGACCTTCACATTTCACTATCTCAGGAATATAGTTGAAGCCTATCTCGATGATCTTGCTGCCCACTCCTGTAAGAGAGTGGATCACCCTAAGCACCTTTAACTAGTTTTTGAAAGATGTCACCATTATCACATCCGTTTGAACCCTCATAAATGCATTTTTTGCGTTAGGTCAAGTCAAATTTTAGGATTTTTAGTCTCTGAGAATGGGATCATGGTAGATCCATTAAAGGTTGAGGAAATACTTAGATTACCTCCACCACGCACTATTCTCCAACTTCAAGGTTTACAAGGGAAATCTAACTTTTTACGAAGGTTTATAGTGAACTATGCCAATATTACTAAGGGTTTCATGCGTCTCTTGAATAAGGACACTCCTTTTATCTAGGATGAGTGAGCCCGAGAATCCTTCGATGCTTTGAAGAAAGCCTTGGTATCGACGCCTCTTCTGAAGTCTTTAGACTACGGTAGAGATTACTTTCTTTATGTCACCGTGTACGAAGAGACGATTGGTATGGTGTTGGTTCAAAAGAATGAAGAGCTCCATGAGCACGTCATTTACTATCTTAGTCGAAACTTAGTTGGCCCTGAAATCAAGTATTCTCATGTTGAAAAGCTAGCATTGGATACCATTCACACAGTCCATTGATTACAACACTATATTATTCTTTGAAAAACTATTGTGGTTTCCGATGTCAATCCATTTCAATACATCCTTACGAGGCATATAATAGGGAGAAAGTAAAATATATGGATTGTCATTCTACAAGAATTCGATCTCGATTTCGCTTCTATGAATTCCAACAAATCACTATTTTTTGCAAATTTAATATCCGGCTTCCCTCGATTAGACGAGGATTTTATTCATGTTGATTCATTTACGGATGAACAGATTTTCCTTGTCTCATCGCCAGACCCCTAGTATGGAGATATTATTCTCTACCTTGAAACTTTGAAGTTCCCTCATCATCTATGGCGAGATGACCGATGACGTATATGATACCAAGATAAGAACTATCTTAGCATCGACGAAACTCTCTATCGATGAGGAGTAGACAATATATTGCGTCATTGTTTGGCTCATGAAGAAGTTGATTATGTTCTAAACGATTGCCATAGTGGGGCTTGTGGTGGTCATATATCTAGGCTTGCGACAACACATAAAATTTTATGAGTAGGTTATTTTTGGCCATCTATCTTTAAATATTGCATCAAAGTGGTTAAGAAGTGTCACCCCTGCCAGGTGTTCACTTGAAAAATGAGCTCGCATATAGCCCCTCTCCATCCAGTCGTTATCGTCGGTCCTTTCACCAAGTGGGGGGTGGACTTTGTGGATTGCAACCCAAATTCAGTTGGGGTGAATCAACACATTATCGTGGTCATATACTACTTTACTAAGTGGGATGAGGCCATGCCTACAGTTAAATTCGATGGTAAGACTGATTCCTTCTTTGTATTCAATAAAATTAGAGCTAGGTTCGAAATCCCAAGTGAGATTTTCACTGATCATGGTAGTCACTTTTAGAATGAAATGATGAAAGAAATAGCATCAAAACTAGGTTTTAGACATGGTCATTCTTCCCCTTACTACCCCCAGGAAAATGGACAAGTAGAGACCGTGAACAAGTCTCTCAAGACCATTTTGCATAAAAATGTCAGCTAGAGAAAATCTGACTGGCATATCATGCTCTATCCAACACTTTGGGCATACCGAACCTCATTCAAGACTTCCATTGGTTTTTCTCCTTTCCAGTTAGTACATGGTGTGGATTCAATCTTACCTATTGAATGCAAACTCTCTTCTCTTATATTGGCAGTTGTGCTCCTACCTGACACTTTCGATCTTGAACAACGCCTCATACACCTAGAGATTCTAGATGGGCAACGTCAAGACGTCTCTACAACTATCGAACCGAATACAAGACGTGTCAAGGTCCAATACGATAAGTCTTTCTATCTTCGACAATATGCTGAGGGTGACTTGGTCCTTCTATATGATCAAGCCAAAGAACCACTAGGGGTAGGCAAGTTCAAACCCATGTGGCATGGTCCCTATATTGTGCGACGTGTCTTAGAAAAAGGAGCCCATGAATTAGAATATTATGAAGGGAATATGTTGGCAGAGCCCAGGAATGGGCTCTATTTGAAAAGATACTACACCTAAGCCCCAAGCTTGGGCATAACTCTTTGTATACTAATGTATTTTAGTGTATATATATTTTCCCTTTGTTTTTATCTTCATCTTGCTTATCAAGTTTTCCCTTGGTTGGCAGATGTCAATAGAGTCTTCGATCTACTTAGGATCCACAGACGGGGCCAGTTTTCATACACAAGACTTGGCTTCCACCGCTTGTATTGTTTACTCACCCGAGGGTCTACTGGTGTCTTCAGGTGGTATTTTCTTAGGGCCATACACGAATAATGTGGTTGAATATAGCACCGTTATAGAACTTTTGTGCGATGCCATTTCACATGGTATTCTCTCTTTAGAAGTTTGCCTGGACTCCCAGTTAGTAGTATGCCAGTTGAACGGTAGTTACCATGTGCGTGACCCTACTCTACTCCGACGATTATTACGAGTACGCCTTTTGGAACGAAAGTTTGATTTTATTACTTATCATCATATACCTAGAAGTTCTAATTATGTATCCGATGCATATGTTAATTTTGTTTTACATTGGCATTTGTCACATAACTAAAGTAAAGAAAACATTTTCATCGATGTACACATTGTAACATAAGTAAAGATGAAGATCAATGTTTTTATATATATTTCATATCTCCAAAAAATATGATGTTATAGTACAAAATTGGGGCTGACACCCTCAAAATACATATACAATCGATCATACAATAGTCATGACATATACGCTTATGGCGCCATATGAGTGTCATGATAGAAGACTATGGCGTTTGCGAGACGCCAAAAGAGTTGTACCCAAGCATGGGGCACACCTACCACCTGTCGCTGCATAGCCTCCAACAGATCCTCCACCTGAACCATGAGAATCCTCCACGTCAAATGAGACAGGTTTCCCTACACGTTTTGAAGCACTCTATCTACGTCCCCTCCCGCTGCCTCATCTCCCCAGTGCCTCTGTCGATGTCATGGAAGTTTTTCCGGCCATCGTGGACCTACATTTGTGTCACATACATGTTTAGTTAGTATTTAACATCATCCAAAAATATTTTTGTTTTCTTATACAAAAATACAAAAAAAATAAATATTCAAAATTTTTTGACATACCTATGTCTCTGTAGGTAGAACCTAGTGGTAACGGCATGTCCATATCTCCTCTAAAGTCAATCCTTTCGCAAGGGTAGTCCTCCATAGCCATCACCTGTCGACTCCACCAAAATAAAAATTCATCGTTGTATGGTGTTGGCACCCTACCACCCCGCTGCCACCTCACCACCTCGTTCCACCATGCTATCGTTGGATTTCAAGGTCCACGCAGAATAATCTGAACTCTAGGGCCCAGACCTAGAACTCGATCGAAGAAAAAACTACAAAATATAGATGTGAACCCAAAGTTCCTCTTTCTACCCAGTTTGCAGTCTGTCAGCTAGCTCTTCATATTGGATAGAATTGACGTGCACTAGTCATAAACCATGGGTTGCAAGAACTCCACTGAATAGAACATAAGTGGCCTCGATGCCTGGTGCAAAGAGGCCAACCCTGTGATCTGTGTCAAAACCAGGACAACAATCTTGAGACTCATATTGTTGATCGCTTTGATTGGGATTTAGATCCCTACCTTCTCAGTCCTTGTAATGAAATGAGTGGCTATGTAATCCTCGATATTCATGCCACTCACATCTCCCTGGGCTTTGAGGTTGACCACCTTACCCCAACGTGATAATCCCATCAAGAATTAGATGTCCTTAATGGTTGTCCATCAAGGTTGAAGGTCTCACTATCCGGATCCCAGTAGTTCACAAGCAACTGAACAAGTCTCACTTGATCCCTCATACCTTTGAGAGCCCAAAAATTCAATATCCCGCATCTTTTTAAGGCCATTTGGGCCCCTGGATCTCTCTCCACTGTAGCATCCACCTCTTCATGCTCTCTTTCTCTCCACTCTGGCACCATCCTATAAGATTCAAACCCATTTTTGAGTTAGCAACATTTAAAAAAACCTTATCC
Source organism: Picea engelmannii (assembly GCA_009831015.1). Taxonomy (NCBI): domain Eukaryota; kingdom Viridiplantae; phylum Streptophyta; class Pinopsida; order Pinales; family Pinaceae; genus Picea; species Picea engelmannii. The sequence goes on along the minus strand of ML789781.1, from coordinate 108,950 downwards.
ACGGACATATACATGAGATATAATGTACACAGTCGCATATAGGGCTTCTTATACGTTGGATATTTTTCAAACAGTCATGTATAAGTATGCATATATGCGACCCGATGAACTGTAGCCCGCATACACCTTAGTTTTGAAGTTTCACCATAAATAAATTTAAAAAGGAGGCCTAATTAAAAATTTTAATCAACTGAAAAGAAAGAGGAGATCAAGATGAATTACCCGGTCCAGACGATCATCCATTCTGTCGCTCATAGCTCCTGCAATCAACAGTTGAAATTTAGAGGCAATTTGGTCCAAAATCCACTATTTGGGTAAAAAATACAAATGGTATAGTAAAATTTGTTTTTTTAGTATTTATAGAAAATATTTACCCACTTTTCATAGTTTCGTACAATATTTTGGCCTAATGGACCAATACGACAGTGGATGGAGTTTGTTTTGGTAGTTTTATCAAGGGATTCTTGTAGTTTTCAGCGCTGTGTAGCCTGTTCGTAACTTTGGACATGTATTTTCGTCACCCAGCATACATGATAGGTATCCAATCCATCATGCACACTTGCATCATCCTATTACTGCAGCTCATATTCCTTAGGTACGAACCCATTTCATAGTGACACATAACCTTATATCTGCAACTAGAAGTGTCATTATTGAATAGTAGAGACTTACCAAACATGGGTACCCTAGTTAGATCCCCTACTTCACTCGATGCCCATGCATAGATTTTTGTCCGTAGGACCGAGAGTCCCTTATAGATAATACATGACTTTAAGTTTGAAACTCATTTCTTACTCATAAACATGTTGACCTATACCTAGAGGACTCCCAACGAGTTTTATTTAATCTCTTTTCCGACTCTCTCAAAAAGAGAAAAGATTGGCAATGTGAACTTGTCTCTTTCACACTCATAAATTGGATTTGAAAGGACATCTATTTGGTGCAAGTTTATCCCTTTTTCAAACCAAGTAGACTAAGATTACGAAAAAGGACATTTTTTGGCATTAAGTTGTAATTGCATCTCGTTCTCTCACTTGCAGTATTGAGACTATTGTCGGTTCTCAATTTTGCGTTATAAGCCTTTCACCTCAGTAGTTCGCATCATCAACCAAGCATAGCCTTGTTTATATCCTTTGCAGCTTGAAACCCTATACCCAAGAGGAAAAATTTCCTCGAGTTTCCATCTCCCGCATGCACCTCCTTGCATTGAGCATAGGTATGTTCCATTGCTGGAACTAGATTGCTTACTTGTGACACTCGTTTCCTCCTCTGTATCATAACATTCATTTGAATATGAAAAAACAAAAAAATATGGGAGGGAAAATAATATTATCTTATATTGGCAATAGTCGTGTCGCCTTTGAACATAGAATTTCTTTTTGAGTCCACAGGTCATCAATTTTGGGTTTAGCATGACCTTAGGAAGCTAAGCTTGTTACGCAGAGTTTACTCCCCCAACTAGTTACTCTTCCAGTCCCTATGAAGAGTTTGATTGATAACTATTTCATCTCAAAGTTTCATCATTGAGTCTATGTTTCCAGAGTCTTCCATATGTCTCATGCTCTTGTTCAAAGGATGTCTATCAACCTGTGTCGACAATTCCTCAGAACTCTTGAATTTGCATGTCGGCCATACCCTCAGTGTGTCCCAGAATTACATGAAGTTGTAGTCCTATTGTGCACCTTGGTCCTACTTTCATCATTGGTAGGTAACCTTGAACCCAACAGTCAACATTTCATCATTGGTCCCTGACTGGGTGGTTTCCCTTGTGTTCGATGTCAAGAAATCTATTCACACATTGGGATTCATGCAATGTCTTAGATGCCATTATCCTTATTGGTGGTTTCCTCACCTTTTTTATCAATTTGAATTATTGGTTTCTATTCAGAGGGTATTTTTCGTGTACCGCTTGCATTTGGCACACACGAAAGACGCACAGGTTCGTTGGTTCATGAACATGTTCTTCATCCAATTTCCTCCAAATCATGAAGCTGCTACTTTTTTCCTTGTGCTGAATGATGAGAGATGCCTCAATGCTCTCCTTTCAGTGGGTCTCCTTTCAGCGTGTCTCCTTCCATCAACTTCATCCCATCTATTCTGGAGACGAGACCTAGATTCCTATGAGAACCGAGAGGGCTTGCAGTCATTAGTGGCAAGTTCTCTCACCATCGACAGTTGCAAATACATCAATGTCCCCTGATCGATGGATTCTTCAAGTGTTCGACCCTGACACCTCTATTCACACTTGTAAGAATGTACTTGGTGCCTTGATATCTACTTTCATTATCGGTACGTTGTCTCGCGTTTGTTAACGGTATACCTTAATGACCAGTAATCAAACAAAGTCTCATTGTGTTCGACCTCAAATCCTTTATTCACACGATGTAGACTTGCACCTTTGGTGGAACATGTAGAAGACTTGAAGACAATAGTTCATAGTCACAACTTTCCTAAGTTGTTGCTATCTTTCATTGGACCAGTACCTATGTGACTTCAGTGATCATGGGAGATCACATTGTACTCCATTGTTTACAGATATATTCAAATTGATTTTGAGACTGGTTTTACTGGGCCTTGTTCGTGACTATGATAGCCTTTGGCATGTAGCCACCTTTGTATTTCCTATTCATGGTCATGAACAACTATTTGGTATATTTTCACATGGATTTGCAGTGTAATTCAAATTGACAACCATGTGTGTGAAGACAATACAGATTGTAATATTCTCATGAGAAACTAGTTCGTCCAGTTGGGTCTCCATTACTCCACTTCTGGGTATTATAATGTATTTCGGCCATTGCATATACTCCTCTGAACTCACACATTAGGGGTCATCTGTTATAGAAATATTTTCCTCACCCTATGCAAATTTTCTCAGAAGGTCTTGTTCCATTTTCCTATGTAGACTTGAAGTTCCTTTATGCAAATCCTAGAGCTAAAAACAATATTTTTCCACATATATGCGCCCTAACTATTATACAAAATGCGTATAGACAAGTTGCACCACTAAAACCCATGTACATCGGGTTTTGTGCCCAAAATTAAAAAAATGGTGTCGGGTTTCCATGTCACATCACGAGATCCATGATCCTTGACCTTCCATATACTGGAAATGTTCTGACTCGGCCCTTCAATTCCACTTGAAGGTTATAAATGGGCCAAATCCGAGCTATGGAAAAGAAGAAAAGAATTCAACTTTGAGAGCAAAGTTACTCTAGAGAAATTATTCACTTCATATTGAGTCTGCATCCCTTTATCCTTTTAAGTCTGAACACATTTTTCAACCCCCAATCTCTTCCTTACTTGATTGAGAACCTCATTGTCTCTCTTATATGAGCTTTCCTTTGGTGGAGGCCCAGCGGGAAGGGACTTAGTTTCTTGGTTCTTAACCGTGCCGAAATGAAAGTTTGTAATTCATTCACTTCTATTGATTACATTTTAATAGAAATACTCTTTTCTCATCCAATTAATATCTTGCAAATATTTGAATTGTTATTCCATGGGCATATTTGTTATGCATGTTGATGGATTATGCTATTGAATGTATTAACATTATATGTTATCACCATATACTTATGTTTCTTAGTTGTTGAGGATAAGTTGTAGGTGTATTGCTTTGAGTCAAGTGATCGAAGGTGGACTTCGTCGAACATCTGGACGAGGTAGGCTCTTTATCTTGTCTTGTTATAATATTTGTTTATATAGAATACATGATATTAGAGTTGATTTTTGCAGTCATTTCTGTCTGTTGTGGTTTACCCCTAGCCATAGAGAGATTTTCCTCATAACAATTTCCTGCAACCCTAATGGATGTAGCTCAAATTTATAACAACATGAAGAGATCCTAGGGAAATCAAGACACCTTGGTGGCCTTAGCAATCCCAAAGCACATAGAAAAGATTCCAACTATGACAATTTCAATATCGCATAATTTTACGTATACCAATGCAATGATTTTATTTCTCCAATGCAAGAGATTAGTGCCTAAATCTATTAGGTTATGGAGTATTTTAATGAATGATCTAGTTATGCTACTTCCTTAGGGGTGTAATCCCTTTTACTCCCTAAGGAAAGAAATACTAGCAAGGCAAAAATAGGAGGGTGTAAGTCCCTTTACTCCTCCTAGTAAACCTTTGTACAATAGATTACTCAAGACAATTATGATAGGATTAGTGGGGTTGTATTCCCTTATATTCCCCAATATGTTATCAAATTAAACTTGCAACCAAGAAATAAGCAATAACAAAGAAAAGATTCCTTACCTATTCCAAGCATTAACAAGATAAACTCCCTTTTAACCAAGAAAATTCCATCACAATAAAATAATTAGCCTCCAAAAGAGATAGTGTATCACTTCTTGATTCAATTGAAAATACAAACCATCACAAGAGAAAATAGAAGAGAGATATATGTAATATTTCCCAAATAAGGGTGCAAATTTCAGCCAAGGAGTCATTCTCCCAAGTGAGAGTTATGTATAAAATGAAATGAAAATGATACTTATTTATATAAAACTCCTAAAAAGTGTTTTTCCACATAAGTTAGGGTAAAACAAAAAATAAAGGAGCCATTCCCCTTTTATTTTTCACCTTTACAAAGTCAATTTAATTTTAACTTTAAAAATTCATAAAAGAAACCCTAAAGCATGATGTCAACCCCTTCTAGGGTGACGTCAAGGTCACCTTAGAAAGTTGTTGAGAAAAGGGAGGAGGTAATTAGACCTCCTAAGGACCCTTCTTCATGCACTAGGCTCATCTCTGTTATGCAAAAGGTCTTCCTCCTCCAACATGCCAAGTGTCCATCAAAACAACATCATCACCACCAAAACCCTAGCCCTAGAGTGACATCAAGCCGTCCAAATAAAAATCATTAGGATTTCAAGGGTAGGTGAGATCCTCCAAGGTCTCCTCCTTTTCCTTCAAAGGAAACTTTTATCCCTTGAATTTCCCAAAGGTCTGGTCTATGGAATCCAACCAGTGGGATTCCTGCTCCAATGAAGGCCCAAGATGGGATTGTTCCTCCAAAACATCCACGAACAAGGTCCTAGAAAGATAGACAAGCACACCCTCCAAGGATCTCAATTCAAAGAATAATGGCAAGTAAAATCACATTTAATATAAGAGTCATCTAAGCATGTACATCAAAAACTACCTCATCAAATAAAAAAAGTGCTTAAAGACCCTATGGAATTTTCCAAGTTTAGGTATGGGAGGGTTGACAAGGTGACCTATTGGGTGAATCAACACTTAAGTCAAGGAGTGTTTCCTAGGTGTAAACCTCTCTAAGTCAAGTGGAGAGGATGAAGTGGATGGTGGGTTAAGACTTTTGGGCATGGGTTTCATGACATACAAGGGTTCATATTGTCTCATTTATGGGTGCCTTTGTATAGGTTATGTTGCACCTTCATTTTCAATGCATCCTTTTTCCAAGCCCATTTATTTCCATTTTTTTTCTTTCAATATGTTTCCAGGTTGAAGACAAGGTGGAACATTTACCTCAACATGAAAAACATTGCCCACCTTGACTCTACCCCAATCACATTATTCTTCCCCAAGTTTAAGTTAATGTGTTGTACTTCTACCTAAGCATGAAAAACATTCCCCACACACGTTCTACCTTGGTTGGCATTTTTATATTGTTATTTTTCATGGGTCCCATCAGTTTCTTATGAGATACATTTCATTATCCTCAAGATCCCTGGGTGAGCATCTAGAAGGTTTATGATTGGATTTTATATTTTTCCAACTACAAACCTCTGGCCCTTCATCCCCTTCTTCCCATGAAATGAGGTACAATCCCTTCTTTGTTCAGTACACCCAAAAATACTAAAATATAAGGAGACTAATAAGGGGTGAAGTGTACAAAATGGTAAGTATGATCGGGAATTACATGATGATTTGTCAAGGAGACCCCCTAATAGAAAAGCCATCCCTAAGGGTGACCAATTACTAGGGCACAATGTCAACAACCAAGGTGAAACAGGGAAAAGAGAATAACTTCCAAGAAAACATTATATAATCAAAGGCAACTTTAAATGAAACATACTCACATTCCTGAAATATTAAAGTGATGCTTACCACAATACCTGACTTGTACCTCATGGAGAAAGAACCATCATCTTCCAGAAGTAAGATGATGTGGTTGATTTCATCATCACGAATCTAGGATGTGTGGTGGTGAAGCAGGTCTTTGTCTATGCATGTGGATGCTGTCAGTCATCTATCTCTCGGTACTCCATGTCTGCAACCTGAGGGCCTTGAGACATCATCTCCTTAGTTATCCCTATAAATTGGGGATAACATAAGTCAATGTTGTATTATACCTTAAATTTGACTTGTGCAATTTGTTGGGGATGTGGTTTATCATAGTGGATCTCTCCATGTTGCTTATTTTGCAATTTCAAGTTTAAAATGGGTGGTTGTCAAAAAGAGGAAAAGTTTGTCTTGTAATTTGCAAGGTATAAACTATACTAAGTGACTAAATGAAAATGCACGCCCAAGCTTCCTTGTAGTTCCAAAATTTGTTTTATAAGTTCAACTATGGAGTTACACAAATGGTGAATTTACCTATGCATCTAAAGTTTAATTGAAGAACAATAGAGGTTACTTTCATGCACCTAGAATTGAGATTTCATGTAAATTTGAAGGGAAAACTGCCTTAGCCTCAAATGCATGCCCTAATCTCAAATTTGAGCCAACTATGGTGGTTCATCTTGCATAAGTTTTAGTTTGTGATTTCACACCTATCGATAAACGTATAATGTCATTTTGAGACATAATCGTGCCTGGTTTTCATAAAAGGATAAAAATTGCATTGTAAAACCAAAATTCCAAATTATTAAAGTTGGCTATATTAAACGACACTCCCATAGTTGGATAAGGATCAATAATTTAGGATTTAAGTTGTAAATTGATCATTCTAATATGAATAACCTGTTTGTACAATTAGTAGTGCATTTACACTCCAAAAAGGATGTTTTCTATGCACAAAGATTCATGGAATTTTGATGAATAAAAGGATGGTGGATTAGGAGATAAACCAAGGTTAGTTTTGCATTAAGAGTAATAATAGACTCTTCTCTGCAAAAATAGGCAATATATGCATAGTAAAACCCTAGAAATGCAAAAGCTATTTGTAAAAAGTAACCCAATGTTATATTATTCCTTAGATTTGAGCTGTGCAAGTTGTTGGGGATGTGGTTTATCATAGTATACTTGGTCATGTTGTTTATTTTGCAATTTCTAGTTTAAAAAGTGTGGTTGTGCAAAAGAGGTAAAGTTTTCCTTGTAATTTGCAAGGTATAAATTGTACTAAGAGATTAAATGAAAATTCACTCCCAAGCTTCTCTGTAGCTCCAAAAGTTGTTTTATAAGTTTTAAGATGGAGTTACATAAATGATAAATTTACCTATGCGTCTAAATTTCAATTGAAGAACAAGTGAGGTTGCTTCGATGCACCTAGAATTTGGATTTCATGTAAATTTGAAGGGGAAATTTCCTCAACCTCAAATGCACGCCCTAGTATGAAACTGGAGCCAATTTTGGTGGTTCATCTTGCATAAGTTGTAATTTATGATTTCACACATGTCTATAAACATATATTGGAATTTTGAGACATAAGCCCACCTAGTGTGCATAAAGGATAAGAATTGTATTGTAAAACCAAAATGCCAAATTGTTAAAGTTGGATAAATTAAAATGCATTCCCACATTTGGATAAGGATCAATAATAAAGGATATAAGTTGTAAATTGATCATTCCAATATGTATAACCTATTTGTACAATTAGTAGTTCATTTACACTCCAAAAATAATGATTTCTATGCACAACGAATCATGGCATTTTGATGAATAAGAGGATGGTGGTTTAGGAGATAAACCAAGGTCAGTTTTGTATCAAGAGTCATAAATGACTCTTATGTGCAAAAATAGGCAAGAGATGCATAGTAAAACCCTGGAAATGCAAACATTATTTGTAAAAAGTAAACCAATGTTGTATTATACCTTAGATTTGAGTTCTGCAAGTTGTTGGGGATGTGGTTTATCACAATAGACCTGGTCATGTTTTTTATTTTGCAATTGCAATTTTAAAAGGGGTGGTTGTGAAAAAGAGGCGAATTTTTCCTTGTAATTTGCAAGGCATAAAATATACTAAGTGACTAAATGAAAACGCACGCCCAAGCTTCCTTGCACCTCCAAAATTTGTTTTATAAGTTTTAAGATGGAGTTATATAAATGGTAAATTTACCTATGCATCTAAAGTTCAATTGAAGAATAAGAGAGGTTGCTTTCACGCACCTAGAATTGCGATTTCATGTAAATTTGAAAAAAAAACTTCCTCAACCTCAAATGCACACCCTAGTCTCAAATTTGAGACAATTTTGGTGGTTCATCTTGCATAACTTGTAGTTTGTGATTTCACACCTATCTATAAACTTATATTGTCATTTTGTGACATAAGCCTACCTCATGTTTATAAAGGATAAGAATTGCATTGTAAAACCAAAATGATAAATTGTTAAAGTTGGTTATATTAAACTGCATGCCCACGGTTGGATAAGGATCAATCATTTATTATTTAAGCTATAAATTGATCATTCCAATATGTATAGTCTATTTGTACAATTACTAATTCATTTACACTCCAAAAAGAACGATTTCTATGCAAAATGATTCATGGCATTTTGATGAATTAGAGGATGGTGGGTTAGGAGATAAACCAAGGTCAGTTTTGCATTAAGAGTCATAAAATACTCTTCTATGAAAAAATAGGCAAGAGATGCATAGTAAAACCATGGAAATGCAAAAAATGTTTATAAAAAGTAACCCAATGTTGTATTAAACCTTAGATTTGAGTTGTGCAAGTTGCCAGGGTTGTGGTTTATCATAGTAGACCTTCTCATGTTGTTTATTTTGCAATTTCAAGTTAAAAAAGGGTGGTTGTGCAAAAGAGGCAAAGTTTTCCTTGTAATTTGCAAGGGATAAACTGTACTAAGTGACTAAATGAAAATGCATGCCCAAGATTCCATGTATCTCCAAAAGTGGTTTTATAGTTTTTAATATGGAGTTACATAAATGGTAAATCTACTTAAGCAACTGAATTCAATTGAAGAACATGAGAGGTTGTTTTCATGCACCTAGAATTGAGATTTCATATAAATTTGAGGGGAAAACTTTCTCAGCCTCAAATTTTAGCTAACTTTGGTGTTTCATATCTCATAAGTTGTAGTTTGTGATTTCACACCTGTCTATAAACTTATATTGGCATTTTGAGACATAAACCTATCTAGTGTGCATAAAGGATAAAAATTGCATTATAAAACCAAATTGCCAAATTGTTAAAGTTGGCTATATTAAACTGCACGCCCAAAGTTGGATACGGATCAATAATTTAGGATTTAAGCTATAAATTGATCATTCCAATATGTATAACCTGTTTGTACAATTAGTAGTGCATTTACACTCCAAAAAGGATGATTTCTATGTAGAAATATTCATGGCATTTTGATGAATCAGAAGATGGTGGGTTAGGAGATAAACAATATCAATTTTGCATTAAGAGTCATAAAAGACTCTTCTGTCTAAAAATAGGAAAGAGATGCATAGTAAAATCGTGGAAATGCAAAAACTGTTTGTAAAAAGTAACCCAATGTTGTATTATACCTTAGATTTGAGTTGTGCAAGTTGCTAGGGACGTGGCTTATCATAGTAGACCTGCTCATGTTGTTTATTTTGCAATTGCAAGTTTAAAAATAGTGGATTTTCAAAAGAGGCAAAGTTTACCTTGTAATTTTCAAGGTATAAATTGTACTAAGTGACTAAATGAAAATGCATGCCCAAGATTCCATGTATCTCCAAAAGCGTTTTTTATAAATTTTAAGATGGAGTTACCTAAATGCTAAATTTACCTATGCAACTAAATTTCAATTGAAAAACATGAGAGGTTGATTTCTTACAACTAGAATTGGGGTTTCATGTAAGTTTGAAGGGAAAACTTCCTCAGCCTAAAATGCACGCCCTCTCAAATTTGAGATAACTTTGGCGGTTCATATTGCATAAGTTGTAGTTTATGATTTCACACCTGTCTATAAACTTGTCTTGGCATTTTGAGACATAAACCTACCTGGTTTGCATAAAGGATAAAAATTGCATTGTAAAACCAAATTGCCAAATTCTTAAAGTTGGTTATATTAAATTGCACGCCCATAGTTGGCTAAGGATCAATAATTTAGTATTTAAGTTGTAAATTGATAATTCCAATATGTATAACCTGTTTGTACAATTAGAAGTGCATTTACACTCCAAAAAGAATGATTTCTATGCACAAAGAATCATGGAATTTTGATGAATCAAAGGATGGTGGGTTAGGAGATAAACCAAGGTCATTTGTGCATTAAGAGTCATAAAA
>ML789781.1:35886-94771 GCA_009831015.1 Picea engelmannii | reverse complement strand
AAGACATAGAGGGGGGGTAGAGAGAGAGAGAGGAAGATAGAGAGGGGGGTAGAGAGAGAGAGAGGAAGACAAATATGGGGGGGGTAGAGATAGTGCATGAAAATGTTAGAGGGAGAGAGAGGAAGTCAGAGAGGGGGGTAGAGAGAGAGAGAGAGAGAGAGAGAGAGAGGAAGAAAAAGAGGGGGGTTAGAGAGACAGAGGAAGAAAGAGAGGGGGGTTAGATAGAGAGAGGAAGACAAAGAGGGGGGAGTAGAAAGAGTGTGTGAGAGTTTGACAAGGTGAGAGAGAGAGGTCAATACTTGTGAGATGGAGAGAGAGTAAGAGAAGAATAGAGCTTGAGAGTGTGATATATACAAATGACGTAAGTTAAATTACTCACAATTGATATATGTGAGAATGTGTGAGTGTGAGAGGAAGAGCGAGGAAGACAAAGAGGGGGTAGAGAGAGAGGAAGACAAAGAGAGGGGGTAGAGAGAGAGAGAGAGATGAAGTAAGTTAAATTACTCACAATTGATATATTAGAGAATGTGTAATGTGAGAGGGAGAGAGAGAAAGAGAAAGACAGAGAGGGGGGTAGAGAGAGAGGAAGACAAAGAGGGGGGGGAGGTAGAGAGAGAGAGAGAGATACAAATGAAGGAAGTTAAATTACTCATAATCGATATTATGTGAGAGAATGTGTGAGAGTGTGAGAGTATTGTGATAGTGTGAGAGTATGAGAGTATTGTGATGGTGTGAGATATCGTTAGAGTGTGAGAGTGTGTTATATAGAGGTAGGTATATATAACTGAAATGGAAGACCGAGTCATGTGCTAACTGTGCTATTAAAAATGAAAATTACGGCTCATATTGTTGGCTCTCTCCCTCCCTCAACTCATTCTCTCCCTCTCCCCCCTCTATGCATAAGAATCAACTACCTCTACGTTATCCCTAGTAGACCCATATAACCCTATAATTCCCCCACCTATACCTAACCGAACTTAACCTTGACCTCGACGATCCCCACACCCAATCCCAACTAATATTTTTATGGTCATACCTCTTCCTAAGGTCCTGGCCACAATCCATACACCTTCAACCTAGTGCTCTAACCATTTCCATATGCATAAAATAACTTTCAATTCTAATCCCATAGGTCCCAATTGTTTACCATGGGGCCTGCATAGTATTAACTGGGACAAATATTGAGAGACTAGGCATGATCACAACCTCGATCATTGTTGCATGAGTTAGATGTGTTAGAAAAATAATACAAAGAAATCCATATGAATGTTCTGTATCTGACTTATCCCCCTTATCCCCATAAATTATGAGAAAATTCATGAACGTAATGAATCTCCTATACATATTTTAGGTCGCAGGGAAAACAAAGGCACGTGCTAACAACGATGTTAAAAATGAAACAAATGACTCTTGTTGGCTCTCTCCCTCCATCCAGTTCTCTCGCTCTCACCCTCCATGCATAGGAACCTACCTCCACTTCGTGCCTATACCCTTACATATAACTATCAAAACACATATTAAATACAAATATGAGTTTAAATTATATTACAAAGAAATAAAAAATAAAAAGTAAACAAAAAGTAAGACAAATAAAAAAACACCATGGCACCAAACCCCGAGCAAATAAACCATCTCCCAAACCGGTTGACAATTGCATTGTTTGACCCCACCTACTAGTAAGGAGAGTGTGCATAGAATCAACCCACTTCAATATGCATTGGATCGACCCCACTTTCCAATATGTATGCGGAGGGGAGAAACCCACTAACATTTGCATTGGATCGACACTTGCCGGTAACGAAAATGCACAAAGAAGAAGACCACAAAAAGGAGATACCGACCTCACATGTGCATCAAAGGGATCGACCCCACAATATCATCGATATGTAGCCTCATTTATGATATAGATAGAGAATGTAGATCCTGTAGATGTTTGTTCTTGTTTAAATGGTTCACATTGGTTATGTTTGAGTTCCATTCACTTCAAGTTTGTATTATCATTCACTCATTAGTTAAGGTTCGATACCATGTATACTACATCACTTTGAAATATTTATGTAGGAAAAACAGAGAGAAAATAAGGTTTGAAATGAAAATTTAATAGAAACAATCAGACCATTGATATAGATCCAAGATCGATGGTCTCAACTTATTTCAACCTATGAAAGTGCATGCTAGATAATAATGGGTCGAAGGCCTAAATTCAGAACCATTGTATTAACAAGTGATAATGTTTCCTCACCTTATTCATTTGGGTACACATGGGTGGTATTATGAAACCACTTTAGCTCACCCCCGAAATGCATGAATTGATAACATGTCCCATTGTGATGTAATGATCTAGAATCGGATTGAGGAGGCTTCCTAGGTCTAGAAAAGGATAAAAAATGAAATCTCTCGAAATCGAATGAAACCAATTCCATTGCGATCATCTTGTCGCGTTGATTCCAACCATATATTTACTTTCTCAAAAGGACGTTGTATGTGAGAGTTATCACACTCTAACCGTTTTCCCAAAGATGTAAAAAGTCAACAGCTCAGTATGCAAAAAAGTCAATGTTGACATCATCATGTTGATGTAGCATTGAGACATGTGGCAGCACAACAACAGTTTGACTGGGCAGAGGGAAGATCCACTCAGTAGTTGATAAGTGCCACTATTCAGCAAATGAAGAGGTGCCACGTGGCCCAGACATGGGCTTCCACGTGGCACCCTATCACTAGATGGCAATATAAAAGTTTTTTGGGGCTCATGGGATCCGAACCCATGACCCATTGCGAGAACAAATATTTGGGAGAGGTCCAATGGCCAACGCGCCAACATATGTGATTGGGGTATAAAAACCACTTTATATTATGTAAAGTGCAATGTAATAGTGTATGGGGCAGAAGGGGGCTAGGGCTAAGCCCCAACCCACGGTTTGATTGTAACCTATGACCACACTACATAGGGCATGGGCGCCAATTCACTTAACCACCAAAGCACGCAGTTGTAGCACCGTTCCACCATAAATGTGGGGGATGGAACCAAGGGTTAGGCACACCCCAAGGGCATGGTCCTATCGCCAAGTCACATATGACCAATGATTTTGAAAAAGGGGCTAGCACGCAACCCTTTGGGCTGGCGCTTGGACACCTATACACCATATGAGCTCATTTCGGAGAGCGCGCCTAGCCCTAGGGGATATTTTTGAATTTGGTTGCATAAAGTGGGTTTTGACCATATTATATGGATTTTTAATTGATTTTATGCTTGTTTTTGGAGGATTTTGCACATTTTTGGGGGATATTGGGCCCTTTTTGAGGCCAGATTTTGGGAGGAATTTGGGGGATGAAAACCGACTTCAAATCTATATAAACTAGGCCTTATTGAGGCCGTAGAGGATATTAAGAGCAGAGTTATGCTGAAGGAAATCCAAGCCAAAGCCATTTTTATGCAGGGAAGTTGTTGAGGAGCACACCTTTGCGGGCCATTTCTAGGAGCTCCGATCATCCATTTTGAGTGTCGTTTCTTCTGTTGGGTTCTTAAGATCTGAGAGAAAAATACCAGATGATTTTTTTAACCTTTTGGCACTGCTATGATGTACTAATTGAGCTTTGAACATAAATAAGAAAGCCTCACCTGCTGAGACAAAGGCCCGGAGATGTAGGCGAGATTGCCAAACTCCATTATCACATTGGTGTTATGGTTTGTTGTTGTTTATTGCTTCATTTCAGTTCTGTACATGTTTATATGTCTATGATATATTCTCATATCTTCTTCTTCTTTCATTAATCTTCCTAATTGGTTAATAAAAACATGCTTAATAACTCAACCATAGTCATGTAAAAGATCTTTTCGGATCAAGTGGTATCAAAGATAGTTGACATTTGGATTTGAGTTTTGCATGTTAACCAGGGAAAAGATACATCATGGTGAAGGAGATCTTGTTGAAGAGAATCCACTGATTGGATTGAGAAAGAGAACTTCTCAAAGCGAGAATATGGCATCGGAAGAGAGACTTTCTCTTGATGAGAAAGAGTTTCGAAAAACTTTCTTTGCTATGTCGGAGATGATGAAAGTTTTGTACAAGGATTACTTGGAATGAAAAAGACCAAATCTAGGTGAATCTTCAAAAGGAAAAAGTGAAGAAGGATAGGATCCTCCTCAGGTTCCTCCTTCACCTCCATCATCACCTCCTTCTTCTCCTTCTTCTTCAAGTTCAAGTTCTAAATCCAATGCAAAGAAACATGTTCATAAACATAAGAATGAAATGGCATTATTAAAAATTGATATTAAATTTGAGTTACCCATATATGATGGTGAAGTAAATGCAGAGAGACTTGAAAATTGGGTCAGGAAAATGGAGGTTTACTGCATTGTGCAACAGATCAATAATGAGGCCACACAAATCAAGTTGACGACTTTGAGACTTGCAGGCACAACTCTCATCTGGTGGCAAAGAAAGTTGCAAAATGGCATGTAACAAGTGGGTAATGTATTTCCACCATGGAAAAGTTTCATTTTTGCACTTAGAAAGCAATTCTTTCCTTTGGGTTATAAAGATAAAGTGTTAATTGAATGGAAAGCTTTAAAACTAAGAAAAGGACAAACAATGCAAGAATATACAAATGGATTTCGAAAAATGGCGTTGATGTTAGATGTCCCTTTGTATACCCAAGAAACCCTTATGAAGTATATAGGAGGTTTACCTGCACACATTAGGAACACTGTATTCATGTTTGGACCCAATAACCTTGATGAGGTTTCTATTCAAGCAACATACATTGAATCAGGGAAAGCAGGTGTATCAGGGGAATCGTCTTCAAGGAAAAAGGACAAGAGGAAGTGGACAGGAAAAAAGGCAAGTTCAGTGGTGAGAAAGGAAGAGAATCCCTCTTTCAAGCAATGCAAGAAAGAGGGGCATGATGAGGACCTTTGTTGGAAGTTGCATCCTGAGAAGAGGCCAAAGTGGTTCAAGGAAAAGAAGGGAAGGCAAACAGTTGTAGTGACAACAAAACCCACAGACTTGGGATCAGATTCAGGTGATGAATCAAAGGTATCCTTGGTTGGTATGACAGGTAAAATTGGTGAAGGAATTGATTGTAGAAGTAACTTGTTTCATATAAGGACCATCATTCGACACACTAAGATAGACACATTAATCGATAGTGGATCTCAATCTAATCTAATCTTAGAAGAATTGGTTAAGAAATTGGGGTTAAAAACACAAGTACATCATAAGCCTTACACACTTAAATGGATAAGCAATCATTATCAAGTGCACATAACAAAGCAGTGCACAATCAAATTTTCAATTTCATCTAAGTATGTGGACAAGGTAACATGTGATGTAGTGCCACTAAGTGAATGTGGAATGGTCTTAGGTAGTCCATACTTATATGATCGTAAGGAAATCTTCTACATGACAAAGAATCAATATCAATTAACCAAAGAACGTCAAAATTATGTGGTCCATGCTCATCATGTTAAGGAAAATAAAACTATTCAAACAATGGAACAATTAAAGAAGGCAGTTCAAGGAAGCAACAAACCAATGATTGTTTCAAATGAAGTAATAGATCTTAAGAAAGAATAAGACATGATTGTTGAATGGAAAATCAATCAAATTTTGCTTCAAGATAAGCTCATGTAGTGCAAATATTATAATCACATCGGCTCATTTACAGTAGTCGTTTTTATTCTATCATTAGTAATGTTGTCTACATGGATGATAGTCGCTTCAGTAAGATGTGACAGGGTTCAAATGGCTAACAATATGTTGTCAGTTGTCATGATTGTGTTACAGTTGATATTGATGAGACAGGTGAACATGATAGAGTTCAGAGACAAAGGACAAGCCAGGTGGCCTATCCCAAGATTTTTGACTGGTCAGTAACCTTTTGGGGACCAAAAGGTCCTTAGTGGGGAGGTGTGATCTAGAATCGGATCTAGGAGGCTTCCCAGGTCTAGAAAAGGATAAAAAATGAAAGTTATCAGAATCAAATGAAACCAATTTCATTGCGACCGGCTCGTCGCAATGATTCCTGCCATATATTTACTTTCTCAAATGGACGTTGTATGCGAGATTTATCACACTCTGACTTTTTTCCTAAATAAGTAAAAAGTCAATAGGCAAATTGACGTCAACATGACATCATCATGCTGACGTAGCATTGAGACATGTGGCATCACATCAACAATTTGACTAGGTAGAGGGAAGATCCACTCAACAGTTGACAAGTGGCACTATTAAACAAATGAAGAGGTGCCACGTGGCCCAAACATGGGCTGCCACGTGGCACCATTGTCACTGGATGGCAGTATAAAAGTTTTTTTGGGGGGCTTATGGGATTCGAACCCATGACCCATTGCGAGAAAAAATATTTGGGAGAGGTCCAATGGACAACATGCCAACATATGTGATTGGGGTATAAAACCCACTTTATACTATATAAAGTGCAATGTAATAGTGTATGGGGCGGAAGGGGGATGGGGCTAAGCCCCAACCCACGGTTTGATTGTAACCTGTGACTACACGGCATAGGGTGTGGGCACCAATTCACTTAACCACCAGAGAGCGAAGTTGTAGTACCATTCCACCATAAATGCAGGGGTTGGAACCAAGGGTTAGGTGCACCCCAAGGGTGCAGTCCTATCCCCAAGCCACATATGAAAAATGATTTCGAAAAAGGGGCGAGCATGCATGCCTTTGGGCTGGCGCTTGGCCACCTATACACCATATGACCTCATTTCAGAGTGAAAACCCATTCCTAGGGGATATTTTTGAATTTGGTTGCATAAAGTGGGTTTTGACCATATTATATGGATTTTTAATTGATTTTATGCCTGTTTTGGAGGATTTTGCCCATTTTGGGGGGATATTGGGCCCTTTTTGAGGCCATATTTTGGGAGGAAGTTGGTGGATGATAACCAACTTCAGATATATATAAACCATGCCTTCTTGAGGCCATAGAGGAGATTCAGAGTAGATTTATGTTGAAGTAAAGCCAAACCAAATCCATTTTTATGCAGGGAAGTTGTTGAGGAGCGCACCTTTGCGGGCCATTTCTGGGAGCTCCGGTCATCCATTTTGAGTGTCGTTTCTTCTGTTGGGTTCTTAATATTTGAAAGAACAAGACCGGATCATTTTTGTAACCTTTTGGCATTGTTTTGATGTACTAATTGAGCTTTGAACATAAATAAGAGAGCCTCACCCACTGAGACAAAGGCTCGGAGACGTAGGCGAGATTGATGAACTCCGTTATCACATTGGTGTTATGGTTTGCTATTGTTTATTGCTTCATTTCAGTTATATACATGTTTATATAGCTGTGATATATTCTCATATCTTCTTCTTCTTTCATTAAGCTTCCTAATTGGTTAATCAAAACATTCTTAATAACTCAACCATAGTCGTGTAAAATATCTTTTCGGATCATGTAAGCCAAATAAATAATGCGTCGCGTCGATGTAATCCTTTTTTTTTTTAATTTTAAAATATTTTCCCCCGAAGCAAATGAAGTAAATGCACATAGTAAGCATTGTTACAAGTACATTAGACTCCAGTAAAAGCAATCAAATTCTCCTTCGACAAATAAGTATGGGTACTATTCTCATTTCCTTATTTCAAATGTGTTCAAAATTTTTAGAATAAGGATAGATAGAGAAAGGTAGTCATTCTTTTCCCCCTAAAAGTAATCAAATGGCCACTAAATTGAACCCTATCCAAATCTGATGATCCAAGAAAATGATTGTATATGATGACCACTTGGAGGATAGGGAAATTGATGTTTTCGATCCTGCACTGTCTTTCCCTGACCTTCACCAATTAATTCAGAGAGCCTAGGATGATGCTAACAATGGATGAAATGAATTGAACTTATGGGAATCGAACTTGGCCAGATCAATTGTTCCAAAAACTTATCACTTTCTAGAATTAGTCAATTGGTGTGTTTTCAATTACTAGGTGGATAGACAAAAAATAATTTATATACATGATTCTAAGATAGTCTGTGAAATAACTAAATAATCCATTGCCCAAATGCTCCAAATTCTAGACCATGTTATATATGAAACTATAGATGATGATGAGATTGATTCTAAGTACCAAGAATTATCATAGTCTTAAAGAGAGAAGTTGTTGAGTAATCTATTATCCCCATATGCCCCATTACCAACTGGTCCAGGTCCTTTCAAATACACCATATTACCTTAACTAACTAGGTAGGATATTTACATGGTTTATCAGGTTTTAGGCTATGAATATGATAGATCAGTGGATGAGAACATTTTAGAGTTTCTTTATTTCTTATCTCCACCAAAGTCAATCACCCTCAAAAATTTTTATTATTGTCAGTTCCTACAGGAAGTCATAAACTTCCAAATGTCAAATTTCCACATCACTAAGTCTTTTAGGTACTAGGCCTACTTGGTGCACCTCATATTATTAAGCAATTCTTCCCTTTTTGAGAGCTTTGGGATCAAAACAAAGGATGATTTAGGTAAAACCAAACTAGTAATTTAGTGTATCGAGGAGGTGAGGAAATGAGACTAGAATAAATGTTTCATCCTTTATGTAAACATGTTCATGAGTGTATGATACATTATACCCCATCACACTTAGCCTCCTAGGATGTTTCCTGAGTTTAAAAAGATACTGCAATTGAGAAAAGATACCAAATTAGGATATTGATACCTGTTTGAGGATCACACCATCATCAAAGTATATGGTTTTGAACAAGATCCATACAAGCTTCCAATTTTTCTAAATCCAAGAATATTTTCTTTGGAATACATCATATAAAGGCTCATTTCAGATCAATTTCATTTTTCCCAACATAAGTAGTCCATCACTTTCAAGCTACCTCAAGAGGTTGGCCCTTTCTTGGTCAATCTTAGAACTTCTCTAGTTTTTACAAAAGAAATGCTACAACAGTTGGATTTTGAAAAAGGAAGTGAATGGGTCTATGACCCATATGGTGTGATTGTAGCAAAAAGGCCCATGTACAAGAATCTACCAAATCATGTAGGGGAAATAACTGCTAACATGGATTCATGGGAATATGTTAAGCATATTCTAGAGGTAGAGGCTCAAAATCAAACTACCATTGAGTCAATGGACCAATTCAATTTAATTTAGATTCATAAACAAGAATTAAAACTTGGAAAGAGGACATTTTCATACATGCATTCTAAAATTGATATTGATGGTCAGTTGAGTGAGCATCTAAGAAAAAAGAATAAAGGTGATGAAGAATCAAACTTAGATGGTTTTTTAACTAAGTTTATAGGAGAAGGGAAGGGTATATTGAAAATCATAAAATGATCAAGTGAATTTAGTTCAACCTCAAAGGGGCCTTGTATCACTATTGAGCATCTCAGTTCATCTCTATTGTCAACACCATAAGTTTCAAGGAAATCTAGAGCTAAAGTAACCTATGATAAGTAGCCCTCATGCTTTTCATAGTATTTGGATATAAAGAGAAAAAATCATGGGGTGAAAAAGGAAACGTATCCTCAGGCTTGGGGAGAAAACACAACTCAAATAAAATTACTATCTATTTTGGATTACTAGTAGAGTATATTCAATTTTCTTGTACTAGTTTCAAATGTACTTAAGCTTCTTTTTCCTGTAGATTACAAATACACTCAAATGAGAGTAAAAAATCGAGATATCCACCTTGTGGATATGATTGAATTGCACCAACAAAAAAGTGATATGTTGTATAGAGGGGTCCTGGAATCCTCTTTCAGTGAGAGGAAGATAAAAAACATGGTAATAAAAATAACTAAGTAGTTGACATGGGAGAGGGTGGCCATTAAATCTAATAGAAGTCATATTAATGAGTTGGAGAGGAAGATTATTTACCTAGGAGCATATCCTAAAAATCCAACTGTTGTAGGAGACCTAATCAAAGAGAAGGATAAGGAGATTAATATCCTCAATAAAAAGATAAATGTTCTTGATGTACAACATGTTCAGACCCCAGAGTCGGAGGCTAGTCATGAGGAAAAGGAGTATCTTTACAAGAAATTATTGGAAAGTACAGAGATCATAGAATGACTAAAAGATAAAATTGAAACCATGAAAGGTGAGAAAACTCAGAGATTACAGGCAACCAAGTCAACTATAGTGAAAACTACTCCATTAGACGCAATAGAGGGATTATCAAAATTCATGGCTTATTTGAGTGTGAAGGAGATCGAGTTGGACACTACGAAAAACCAACTCAAACAAAGAGATGTGAAGGTATCAAAACTACAAGATCAGGTGAAGAGCAGAGAGTTATGTTTGGAACAAATCAATGCTTCTAAAGAGGAAGCTCGGAAGGAAGAAAATAGAATTAAGGAAAGGGTGATAGGGAGACCAGCCATGAAAGGAGCATATCATTGGGATGATATAGCTAACACAATTTTTAATAATTGGTTTTATTTTACCCTAATGCAGTATGGGATTGATTTAATCATCGTGATATTGAAAGACATAAAAGGAACAACAAATGAGTTTAAGAATAACCCTTAGTTGTCAATTGATATAATAAAGTTCTTGAACATTAGAACTAAAGAGGAGTTGAAGGATTTTCAATTCAATGACAAAACTAGCATTGTAATGGATTCTAAAGGAGTCATTACAAAAAGGATGTTGTTGCAAAATGTGGAAAATAAGTGCCATGAGGTTATGAGGGAAATATCTACTTTTAAGAATATTTTTAGTGATGTCATCAAGCATGGATTACCATTATTCTAGAATGCAAATGGGGATTTGTATCCAATGAACAAATATAAGAAGCTATTAGAATACAGGATGAATAATGACAACACATTCAAAAAAATTGATGGCACTTTGAAGGGGCAAGATGTAGAAGAATTGTTAGAGGGGGATTTTGAGATGTTGCACCATCTAAAAATGATTTTCAAGAAATTACCTCTCCCAGTTTATGAGCAATACACTGATATGGATGAGGCAATAAAAAAGTTGAATGAACATATGTATCTGATGGGAAAAGATTGGAAAAGATTGTGCTAATTTGATAAATTACCATTGGGAAGACAAGGAAAATCGAGTGGCACTTGTCTAGATCCCTAAGGGAATATTTTTACTAAGTAATTTTTCAAGTACATTAATTTTTACCTAAGTGATATTATGATATAGTTGAATGTATTAAGCATGAAGTTGTCCTAAGTGTTTTATGAAGCTGTAATAGGAATACCTTGTATGTTATATTGTATCATTATTCCGAATCTATCCATTCATCCCATTTGAATTGTAGATGTCTGATACATATGGGAATTGAAGGTGTGTTAACACCTGGGCGTGCATTTCCATCATGCCCTGGTTTATTGTATTTTTGAGCATTTTTCCCTATATGCATCTTTTTGCATTTTTAAAGCAGCTTTTAACCTTTATGCACAATCGAGGGTTCTTGGTTTCAAAATGCACAACTAAAGTATGAATATATGTAAAATGATAAAATAAAAACTCATCAACTTTTATCACTCAATTGGAGATCATATGATTCCTAGGCATGCATTGTATAGTAATCTAGTTTTACCATCCATTTTACAAAAGGTCTTGAATTTGGGTTCCAAGTAGAAGTCTTTTTTCATTTGAAAATGCACTCTGGATGATACAGATATATTTAGAATGTTATTAAATTCACCCCAAAACTTAAATTTGGATCTATATAGAAGCATGGGTGAGCATTTCCATTAGGGAACTTTATACTGATTTGGTGTCTCAATTTACAAGGTAAATTTTTCCTCTTTTACACAACAACCACTTTTATGTTCACAAAAACAACACTAAATATGTAAGTATGTGTAAAATAATATAAGACACCCTCAATAAATTGAATCACTCAAATTGTAGATGTGTTAATACCTGGGGCATGTATTTTCACAATGCCCCTTTTTCATGCATTTTTAAGCATTTTTCCCATTATGCATTTATTTTCATTTACAAAGAAGTCTTTAAATTTTATGTATATTAGAGGGTTTTGGGTTTCAAAATGAAAAAATAAAGTATGAATATATGTAAAATGATAAAATACAAACTCTGCAACTTTTATCACTCATTTTGGAGGTCCTATGATTCATATGTGTGCATTTTATAGTAATCTAGTTTTACCATCCATTTTACAAAAGAACTTGAATTTTGGTTCCAAGTAGAAGGCCTTTTTCATTTGACACTCCAGATGATATAGATAGATTCAAAATGATATAAAATTCACCCCAACAATTATATGAATACATTTGAAATTATATAGAAGCATGGGTGTGCATTTCCATTGGGGCACTTTCTACTATTTTGGTCTCTCAATTTACAAGGTAGATTTTGCCTCTTTTACAAAACAACTACTTTTCTATTCTGAAACACAACACTAAATATGTAGATCGGTGTAAAATAATCTAAGTCACCCTTAGAAACTTGAATCACTTAAATTGCAGGTGTTTTAATACCTGAGCGTGCATGTTTCATCATGCCTCGGTTTCATGCATTTTTAAGCATTTATCCCGTTATGTTTTTTTTTTCATTTACATTAGAGTTATGTTTTTAAACAACTTATTTTTATATTTAAAATTCATTTTAATATCTCATGATTCTCACATTATAACGTAAAATTTTAATATGTAATGCTTCTTAAATTGTGGTAGGGTGATCATGGGAAGGCACCAACCTCAGAGCAGGTAAATGACTAACAATTTCCATATCCATTTAAAATGAATTTTATTATTGTTTTTATAATTGAATTAACTTGTTTTTTTGTTGATAAATGTAGTTGTTGACACCCTATTTACTTGAAAATGTAAGAAACTATGAGGACATGTTTGAATTGGACATGGTTGAGAAAATTAAAAAGGTTGTGAGAAAAAAAAAACATCGAACTTACTGAGTTGTTTATGCATGAACCAACGGAGGAGACCACACAAATATGTTGATTTTTGATGGAGGAAATAAAACGATCAAGGGTAAGAGACATATTTTAAAAAGGTTATTTATCACATATGTTCATTTATGAGTTTTGTTTTTCTACTTTTATATGATCTAAATAAAATATTTTTTCTTTTTATAGGAATTATTCAAAAAAAATCAACAACCTACTCTTGAGGATGGTGTTGGTAGAAACGATGCTCAAACACCACAATGTCCTACCATGAACCACATACCCACAAGGATCTTTGGCTCTCATCTTGTGCTGATAGCCCCATGATTGAGATGACTGAACCTTCTGGGGCCCATGACATGTCGTCGACGCAGTGCATGCCAGACCAAACACTTGATGTTGGAGATGAGGAAATTGGTGATTCTACATATTGCTTTCATGGATCGTCACATGTTACCAGCAAAGGGAAATTTCCAGTTATATTTTTGGTGGACGAGAACATTGTTCCTATCAAGATACAAAAAATCCCATGTATTTATTAATGTCTTAATTATTTCCTATTATCTAATTGAAACATACATCTCTATGATTATTTTAAATTAATGATCATATTGTTCTACAGGAAAAAACACATTTTTTAAGCATATGAATGACAAGGCCTTAGATATTTTTGGGCCCACCATACAGACACGGTGGAATAATTAGAATCCCGGTTTAAAGAAGCAACTTATTAACCATTTGGTCAGCCGGTTCGGTGATTCCTTCAACAAAATTGGAGTCACCTCATTGGCCGATACATATTTGAAATATTTGAGGGCCAATATAGGGTTCATTTTCAAACAAACCCTAGGCCTGAGCATCCTCTGATGATTCCCAAGGTTGAGTGGAAGAATCTATTGGAGGATGCAAAGGAGAAAACAATGAGAAAAGAAGGAATGATGCCACCTCGACCAGGAAGGTATATCATATTTTGAATTTAATATGTTGAAGTTTTGTTAATTATATATAAAATTTTCTATATACAACCTATTGGAAATTTTTCTAGACTCCTAGACACGTCAAAAGAAATCAAGGAAAGACTAGAAAAACACGAGCAACACAAACTTGGCCGGGGTGGTTATGTGAAACTAAAAGCACAAATTGTAAGTACCAAATAATTAAACCATATCATTCCTATCATCATCCAAATTTTATTTAATTTCATCCAATAAGCCAAATTTGAGATCTTCTTTAATGTAGGGGGCTCAATTCAAAAATATGATCACAAAAGAAGACCTTCGACTCAATTTTAAGAATGGATTTCAAGCCATGATTGAACGTTGACAAAGCATGGGGAAAATACAATATACCCCTTTGATCGACATTGTAAGTAAAATCAATGGACTTTAACTATTGATTACTTGTAAAGTCTATTCACAATTGATTTCACCCATAAATGAATGTGCCTTTCTATTTTAAGCTAGAGAGAAACAACAATAATGAGGCTAGCAATGGACATCATCCCAATGACAGTGGAGTGCAGTCTGACGATGGTGGAGTGCAGCCTGACCATGAGGGTGGAGTGAAGCCTGAACATGATGGTGGAGTGCAACCCAATGATGATGGTGTGCATCCCAACCATGACGGTGGAGTGCAACCCGATGATGGTGGTGTGCAACCCGAACATGATGATATTATGGCTATAAAATCAGAAGTATGGATTAATAAAATTATTAATATTTACTTGAATATGGTGTACTTATAAATTTTCATGTTTTGATGGCAGAGAAGGTAGATTATAATGTTTAGCGAGAGTAGGAACACAAGGAAGCCAAACCAATGATCTTGACTGGTCAACCTAGTAAACAACATTGTAATGATATTTGCATTAATGAACTACTTTTGTGAATAATAACTAACCATGTCAATTTAACCCTTTTTGTTATTGTAGTCGAGGTCCCTCAACAATGACCTGCACACCATGGAGAGCACTTGGCTAGATATATAATGTGTCATAACATGCATATTGAATCAGAACCAACAGAGGGTCCAACAACTGAAGTTGATCAAGACATGGATGAGACAATCAACATATTTCTGAAAACAAAAAAACAAAAAAAATAAGTGTTTGTATATATTATGAGAAACATGTATAATAGAAACATATTTTGATGATAAAATATATTAATATATATTGTTTGTTGTTATCTTCTTATGGATGTATGTTATATGTTTTGTATGTACAAAACCACATAGTTTCACACACATTATTTCTTTCATTTACCTTTAAATTTTGTTTTGCTACTTTCTATGCATGAATCGTACTATGCTACTTTCAATTATTTTCCAGTAGATATATTGGGTAATGGGGAATTGAGAGTGATCCGAGGGGGAGTGAGTGGCCAAATGAGATTCCACCTTCACATGGTTGTGTTGGAATAATTTTCAATACTCAGGGGGGGGGTGTTGAATCAATATTGTTGTTTTTTATTTTTAACAATCACTTTAAAACATTAATTCCATCAATACACAACAATTGATCAATTATGAAGTACATGAAAAAGAGTTTTATCTTAAAAAAAATTATTCATTTTAACTGAAAATACAATGTTTATATATTGATTACAAGATGCAACTTGTGAGGGACACCAATCCCTTTTGAGCACCAACTCAAGGAGACACCAATCCCCTATTTTCAAGCACCAACTTGTGGAAGCTACAACTTCCCGTTTCTCCAAGAACCCACTTGAAAGGAAGCTACAACTCCTTGTTTCTACAAGCACTGATTTGAAATGAAGAAACAACTTCTTGTTGTTCAAGCTTCAACCTTTAGAGGACTGCAATCCTCCCTAGATCCCCCCTTCCACCCTAACTTCATGTGAATGTTTCAAGTTCTTCCTTGGACTTTGTATGTATTTTGATCTTCTAATTTAGACCACAGGGACACTTTCCTTTCACCATGATTTTTTGTTTCTATAAAATTTCAATAGGCATGGCATTGTACCATTGTGTCTTTTTAACAAAAGCATTGAACCTCTTCATTTAATTATATCAATAATGATGTCTTTTTTATTTTGTCATTAATAGTTGTTCTTTAAAAAATCTTCAAATCCCTTGTAAGTTGTTTCAACATTTATCCCTTCACTTTCCAAAAATCTTGTAGTTGTAATGGAATGCCTGGGTGCTTCGATCAGAGAGGTTATATCTTTCAACCTTTTGGATAGAACTTATAACTATTCTAAGCTCCTCTATTATTATCTAAAGCTTCCTCATCTTCCATGGGAATGTGATTTCCCAGATATATTGTTCATAATTTTTATGTTCGATCATCACAATTTGTTTAATCAAATATGCAGAGTAGTACCCATCACAATTTTTTTATCATGCTACCAATTACACCAATTGCAGGAACATCAAACATTCTTTTGGTGCTAGATCTGACAATGGTTCTCGGTTTTTCATGAGGTAAAACTTGGTCATGCAATATCACTTTTGATTATAGTATCTCTAGTCGATGGTGGAAGAATAATATACAGATGCATTTGAATTATATTTTTGGGTCTGAGTCTATTTTGACTCTTGTCAATACTCAACATAATGCGAAATAATGAGTGTTTTTTTATCTTGACCAATGATGGACTCAAAATAATATAAAATGGTTTTGATAAAAGATTCAGGTTTGAGTTTGTGTTGACTCTGGTCAACTGCCAAAAAAATTTGAAATGATTGTGGACCGTCTGATCCAATCGACGTTGCACTCAAAAATTACAAAGTCATATTTGAATTACACCTTCGGGTCCTGGCTTGGAAATTAACGATCATGCTAGTTAAATATGAGAAATCAATTCAAGCCATACGATTGTACTCTCATTATGATCCAATTATCAATGTTGAGTTCTAATATTGATGATTCATGTAGCTTGGTCCAGTGATCTAATGATCATAGTGAACTTATGATGATCAGATGGGAATTAATTCACCAGTTTTAAATAATTTGTATTTGATTCTGGAGCAGACTCGTATATTATTTGAATCGACAATAATGGATGTAGATTAATTATATTTAGGCACTTAATTTTACATGATTAATGGAGTATACATAAACACAGTTTGAGATATGGCTTAGAGGGAAATTTTTAATCCTTGTCACGGATCGAAGTATTAAACCCTGTGATTGTTGTTATAATAGCCCTAACACAATGATCTGAGGAATCAATTTGTGCCAAAGTTGTATTCATTGTTTTAGTATATGGTAAAGACATAGGCATAACACTCGACAAAGTTTAATTGTAAAATTCTTCCATGATATCTTCAAGGATGAACAATATAATTTTTTCTAGAACATTGATGTGAATACATGGACATTAATCAAGCTCTCAACATGGACAAATTTGAAGACCATCTTAATGACCCCCTTTTGACATCAAAGATACTTCATATCCAAAATTATATCTCAATACCATATTATCCCTCTTTTGACATTCATCTCAACTTCATAACATTATGTCCAATATTGAGCATATTGACCTCCTTTGACATCAATGCCAACACCATTTCCAATATTCTCCCCCTTTGGCATTGATGGAAACAAAGTAAAAACCCCTTATTTCTTAATTGGGTTTTATTGTTTATCCTCCCCCTTTGACAACAATGGAAGAAGGGATATGTCTATGCTCCCCCTAAGGTTATACTTCCCCTACACATGTACTCCTTCTCTGATGAAACTTGTGTAATTTAATTAGAGATGGTGATTACCTCCAATTTCTATCTAAGGTATTCAAAAGTATTCATGGGTAAAGGTTTTGTGAGTATATATGCAATATGTTCTTTAGTATCCACATATTCTACTTTAACAACTTTTTGGGAAACTTGTTCCCTTAAAAAATGAAATTTAATTGGATATGCTTGGTTTTTTAGTGCATGACAATATTCTTGGAAAGGTTTATAGCATTGGTATTATGATAGTTCATAATAATTGGATGATCATAGTATACGTATAAGTCTTCTAGAGTTTGTTTCATCCAAATTATTTGAGTGCAACAAGAGGCATCAACAAAATATTTAGCTTCTACTGTAGATAGTGATATAGAGGGTTGTTTTTTACTTAGCTATGACACAAGAAATTTCCCTAGGAAGAATGCTCCTCCACTAGTGATCTTTTTTTCATCCACACTTATATCCCAGTCTGCATCAATATATGCATTTAGTGTAAATTCTTCTATTTTTGGATACCGTAAACCAAAATATAAGGTGCCTTTGAGATATCTAAAGATCCTTTTAACTGCATTCAAATATGTCTCTTTAGGTGCAGATTGAAATCTGGACACTAATCCTACAACTTGCATGATGTTAGGTCTTTTTGTTGTTGCATTTAATAGGATACCAATCATTGATATATACATGGTTTGGCCTACTTCTAGTGATTCATCATCTTTGCTAACTTTGCATCCTGTAACCATATGAGTGCTCATAGGTTTACAATCTTTCATTTGAAATCTATTCAACATTTATTTAATGTATTTGGTCTGAGATATGAATATGCCTTTGTCTGATTGTGAAACTTGTAATCCTAGGAAGAACATCAGTTCAACAAGCATTGACATCTCAAATTATTTTTACATGTCTATATAAAATTGCTTGCTTAGAGGATTTATATTACTTCCAAAGATGATGTCATACACATATACTACAACAATGATCATATTCAGATTGTCAATTTTAATGTAAATATTGTTGTTAGTAGCTCCTCTTTTGTATCCTTGTTGTTGTAGATGATTATCAAGTCTTGAAAACCATGCTCTGGGAGCTTGTTTGAGACCATATAGTGCTTTCTTAAATTTGCATACATAGTCTTTATTTTCTAATAATATAAATTCTTTAGGTTGTTCTATATAAACTTCTTCCTCTAGATTTCCCTTTAAGAATGCTGATTTGACATCCATTTGATATATTTTGAAGTTTTTAAAACATGAAAATGCCAAGAACATTCCAATAGCTTCTAATATGGCTATTGGGGAATTTTTTTCCTCAAAGTCAATCTCTTCTACTTTTTCATATCCTTTGCACACTAATATTTCTTTATTCCTTATAATTTGACCATCTTCATTAACTTTTTTTTTTTACATCCACTTGATCCCTGCCACATTTTTGTTTTTTGGTCTTCGGACAAGTTCCAAGGTATGATTCTTTTATATTTGATCGAGCTCTTCATTGATGGTTTTAATCCATTGTTCATCGTTGTTGGATTCTGCAAATGTTTTGGGTTCTATTAGGGAGAACATTTTTTGTTATAATTCATATGTTAGCCTTCTTCCTTTTTCAACTCCAACACTTTTGTTGCCTATGATTTGACTTTCAGGATGATCTCTTTTTACTCTTCTTGATGGTGCTTTTGACTCTTATCTTCCATTTATTTTTATTTCCATGTATTTTTATTCTTTTATTCTTTAATTTTGGAAGTTTTTATGGGATGGTTTGGTAGTCTACAATTACTATCTTTGTGACCATAATTGTTGCATTTGTAGCATTCAACATTGTAATCTTGTAATGGAGAGAATGAATTATAGTTTCTATTCTCTTGATTACTATTATTCTTTTTGTTCTTATAACCATATCTTTGAACATTTTTATGATTGTACTTTTCGTAAGCTCTACAATGTAATGATTTATGCCTAAAATTATTGCAAGAGAAGCAATAGAAAAGAAAGATATGTTGATACCTTTTTGAGGGAGTTCTCATAGTAGTTGTATTATTTCTATATTCATTCTATTTTGAAGGGAGAGTAGATTTATGTTGATCAGAATCGGTCTTTATTTTTCTTTCTTCCTTTTTGAAATATCGTTGAAGGGAAGCTGTGTAACTTTTTGTATTTTTATCAGTTTGTTGAGATGTAGAGTTAGATCCTTTGTTAGACTTATTTTGATCGTAACCCAGTCCTGAATTATTTCTTGATGATCTTTGATTGTTAAGAATATCACCCAAGATTCTTGAACTGTTTTCTAATCTTGATTGGTTGTTTCCTTTCTCAAGTTCTCTTTTGACAAAAACAATTTCAGCCTCTAGTTTTTCATAGTCTAGTTTCTTTTTACAATCTAGTTGTTTTTCATTGAGTTTTTTACTTATGACCTCTTCTATTCTTTTGTCTTCTTGGAGTTGAGTCTTTAAGTCAATAATGACTTGTTCTGATTCCTTGATGGTTATTGAAACTTTTTTTTATCTTGATTTTTGTTTTCCTTCATATTCTAATAGTTGTTCTCTTAATGATTTGTTCCTCTTTTTATATTTTTCTCAATTCTTCAAGAACAATAATAAGTTCTCCTTCAAGGTCTACTTCTCCTTCAACTTCAGATTTTTCTTCATTACCATCAACAACTTTATTTTGATATTATATGTCCAATAAAAGTTTTGTCTCATCATTTTCACTCATGTTAGATGAACTATTATCTTCTTTCAAGTATAAGTTTTTCTTTTTCTTGTAGAATTTCTTCTTGTTTCCAGTTTTTTTCTTCTTATGTTCTTTATGGTTATAATTATCTTCTTCATCAGTATCCATCTGCTTGGGATAGGGACATTTGGAGGAAAATTTCCCAACTTTACCATAGTTGAAGCACTTGAAGGGTAGCTTCCCTTCATATTTCCCAGACCCTTTCTAGAGTTTCTTTATTAAATTGGCCTCTTCTTCATATGATATGTATGAGTTATTTTCAATTGGAACATGATCATGGCTCTTAGTTGATTTTGATGCTTTGAAGGTTGTTTCCCTTTTTGATGGATTTTCTTTCTCGATTCTCATTTCATAGGCTATGAGAATCCCATGAAGTTCATCCATTGTAAGTTTTTCAAGGTCTTCTCGATCTTCCAAGGTAGATACATTGGCATCATATTTCATTGGTAATAATATCAACACCTTTTGGACAAAAAAAAATTCTTTTAATTATTCTCCTGGTGCTTTGATTGAATTGACTATTTCATCCACTCTTTGAAAATATTTTGCAATGTTTTCTTCCTCTTTCATCTTCAGACTTTCAAACTTCCCTCTCTATGTTTGAAGTTTGGATTGCTTGAATTTTCCATATCCTTCATAGATGACTTTAAATTTGTCCCATATTTATTTTGTTGATTTACACTGCATCACTTTTACAAATATAGGATTTGCTAATCCACCTATAATTTCATTAACATCCCTTGAATTATCATTGCAGAGTTTCTTTGCAATGACATTTGAAGGTGCAATAGTTGGTGCAGTGTAACCATTTACCATAGATAGCCAAACATCACATCCAATATCCATCATATAACTTCTCATCCTTATACTCCAAAATGCATAATAATTTCCTTTGAACAATGGGGATTTGTTGGAGGACATTTCTTCTTGTTGATCCATTGGATTTCTCAGAATTTTCCTTGAAGTGGTTAGACTTTGGTGAAGGAACCTGCTCTGATACCAATTGTTGGAATAATGGTCAATAATGAGAGGGGGGGTGAATCAATATTTTTGTTTTTTATTTTTAACAGTCACTTTAAAACATTAATTTCATCAATACACAACAATTGATCAACTATGAAGTACATGAAACAAAGTTTTATCTTAAAATTAATATTCTTTTTAACTAAAAATAAAATGTTTATATATTAATTACAAGCTAAAATTGTGAGGGACACCAATCCATTTTGAGAACCAACTCAAGGAGACACCAATCCCCTGTTTTCAAGCATCAACTTGTGGAAGATACAACTTCTTGTTTCTCCAAGCACCCACTTGAAAGGAAGCTACAACTCCCTATTTCTCCAAGCATCGACTTGAAAGGAAGCAACATCTTCCTATTGTTCAGGCTTCAATTTGTAGAGGACTGCAATCCTCCCTAGCGCCTCCCTTCCACCCTCACTTCGTGTGAATATTTCAAGTTCTTCCTTGGACTCTATCTATATTTTGATATTCTAGTTTAGACCACATAGACACTTTCCTTTCAACATTCTTTTTTGTTTATATAAACTTTCAATAGGTATGTCATTGTACCATTGTATTTTTAACATAACCATTACACCTCTTCATTTAATCATAAAAATAATGTTATCATTTTTATTTTGTCATTAATGGTTGTTCTTTAAAAAATATTCAAATCCCTTGTAAGTTGTTTATGCATTTATCCCTTCACTTTCCAAAAACCTTGTAGTTTCAATGGAATGTCTGGGTGCTTCAATTGGGGAGGTTCTATATTTCAACCTTTTGGATAGAATTTCTAACAGATCTAAACTCCTATGTTATCATCTAAAAATTCCTTATCTTCCAATGACATGTGATTTCCCAGATATATTGTTCATCATCCTTATGTTTGGTCGTCACAATTTGTTTAATAAAATATGCATAGTAGTACCCATCACAATTTTTTTATCATGCTAACAATTACACCAATTCTAGGAACATCAAACGTTCTTTTGGTTGTAGATCTGGAAATGGTTCTCGATTTTTCACGAGGTCAAACTTGGTCATGCAAATATCATTGTTGATTATAGTCTCTCTAGTCGATCATGGACGAATAATATACAGGTGTATTTGAAATATATTTTCGTGTCCTGAGTCTATTTTGACTTTGGTCAATACTCAACATAACACAAAATAACGAGGGTTGTTCAATCTTGATCAACGATGGACTTGAAATAATATAAAATGGTTTTGATAAAAGCTTCAAGTATGATTTTGTGTTGACTCTAGTCATCTACCAAAAAAAATGAAGTAACTGTGAACTGTCTGATCCAATTGACGATGGATTGAAAATTAGAAAGTCAAATTTGAATTACACCTTCGGGTCCTGTCTTGGAAATTAATGATCGTGCTAGTTCAATATGAGAAATCAATTTGATCCATATGATCATGCTCTCATTATGATCTGACAATCAATGCTGAGTTCTAATCTTGACGATTCATGTAGCTTGGTCCAATGATCTAACGATCAAAGTGAACTTATGATGATCAGGTGGGAATCAATCCACCAGTTTTCAATAATCTGCATTTGATTCAGGAGCAGACTCATATATTATTTGTCTCAACAGTAATGGATGTAGATGAATTATATTTGGGTACTTAATTTGATGGACTTAATGGAGTAGACATAAACACATATTGAGATATGGCCTAGAGGGAAATTGTTAATCCTTGTCACATATCAAAGTATAAAACCATGTGACTGTTGTTATAATAGCACTAACACAATGATCTGAGGGATCAATTTGTGCCAAAGTTGTATTCACTATTTCAGTAGATGGTAAAGACATAGGCATAACACTAGAAAACGTTTAATTGTAAAATTCTTCCATGACATCTTCAAAGATGAACAATATACGTTTTGCTAGAACATTGATGTGAATACATGGACATTAATCAAGATCTCAACATGGAAAGATTTGTAGACCATGTTAATGACCCCCTTTTGACATCAAAGATAGTTCATTTCCAAAATTTTGTCTCAGTACCATATTATCCCTATTTTGACATTCATGTCAACTTCATAACATTATGTCCAATATTCAACATATTGACCTCCTTTAACATCAATGCCAACACCATGCCCAAAAGGTTGGTCTTGTTTAGTAGAGAATAAATTGTTCTTGAAACCAAGAGAAGCTCATTCAGGTATTCCACTTTATTCTTTCATGAATCTTGTACATGTCGATATGTCTGTTTATTTATTTAATTATTATTTAGCCATATAACCTTGTATTCTTTGATGGTTTCTACATGTATTCACAATGGAAATGCAACTAAAAACTAGCCTATGTGTGATGTGGCTATAAAATCGCCTTCCTCATTGAGTTCATGGACACAGATAGTTGGTACTCATTTTGCAATTTTAGTTAGTGCATGTGCATAGTTTCCAAACATTCATGTATATTTCAACCCTTCAACTCATTGTTTGTTGTTCGATCTAATTTATTATGTATTATTTACTAATAAAATCCACACTATCACAATGGGTTGCAATGGAATCTCATTACATGCATAAGGGTGACCAACTAGTTGACACTTGTTTCAATTGTTTGCATATTCCATGGCATCTTAACATTGTGTCGACTACCACAGTCTAACATATAAAAAATTCAACCTAGTAGTTTTTTTTGCACCATAATTCCCTCCTCTCTCTTTGTCATGCACCTCCCAAAGGATGACTTATGCTTTATGATATAGAATGCATCAATTTAAAATACTATATATGGAAATATTATATAGGTTTCCCATGGTGAACTTGTATTTTTCATATTAGATAACCACTCATATTCATTGTTTATGGTCATACATATTTGGTACATATCTGAACTTGATGAACTTTGTGATTTATGTGAAATAACCTTGAAATGCTTCCACCCAAAATAGATGTAGATGTGGGAATTCATCCAGGGTACCCATAGTTTACACATCTCTGCCCACAAGCCTTTGGTAAGAGTTGCCACATCTCTACCCATAGTCCCATGGGAAGAGTTGTAGATATGCCCAAAGGCTTGGGGAGAGAGTTGTAGCATCTACAACTCTTCCCACAGGCCTGTGGGAAAAGTTGTGACATCTCTGTCCACAAGCTTGTGGGAAGAGTTTCCACATCTCTACTGAGAGGCATGTGGGTAGAGTTGTATCATCTACTACTATGCCCACAAGACTATGGGAACAATTTCCACATCTCTTCCCATAGGCCTATGGGCAGAGTTATCATGTGGGAAGAGTTGCCACATCTCTTCCCACAGGTTTGTGGGTAGAGTTGTAGCATCTGCAATTTTGGCCAAAAGCTTGTTGGCAGAGTTGCCACATCTCTACCCACAAAACTATGGGTAGAATTGTATCATATGCAGCTCTTCCCACAAGCCCGTGGGAAGAATTTCCATGTAGAAAACTTCGATAACTAAATTTGGAGCTATATAGATGCATGGACATGCATTTCAATTACGTCACTTTCTACTATTTTGGTCTCTCAATTTACAAGGTAGACTTTGCCTCATTTCCATAGTAGTCACTTTTATGTTTGAAAATGAAAATCTAAATATGTATACATGTGTAAAATTATTTCAGAAACATGAATCACTCAAATTGCAGGCATGTAAAGACTAGGGCATGCATTTTTTTGAAGCATGGCATGCATTTATGCACAAATGCAAAAATTATAGTTTCTAAGAAAAACAATATTTTTCTCAATCGGGTATTCCATTTTAGTATTTCTAGAGTCTCGTACATGTTGATATGTCTGTTTATTTATTTAATTATTATTCAATCACATAAACTTGTATTCTCTGATGATTTCTGCAGTTCTTCGCAATGGAAATAAAACTAACACCTAGCATATGTTTGATTTGGTTGTAAAATATCTTTCCTAATCGATATCATGGATGCAGGTAGTTAGTAATAATT
Organism: Picea engelmannii; assembly: GCA_009831015.1. Taxonomy (NCBI): domain Eukaryota; kingdom Viridiplantae; phylum Streptophyta; class Pinopsida; order Pinales; family Pinaceae; genus Picea; species Picea engelmannii. The sequence goes on along the minus strand of ML789781.1, from coordinate 69,536 downwards.
TTTCCATTTTAGTTAGTGTGTGTGCATAGTTGCCAAACATTCATGTATATTTCAACCCTTTACTAAATTCTGGGCACAAATCGCTCTAGTATGCATTCTTTAGGATTTATGACAAATACACAGTATTGTCACTTGAAACTTGTAAATTAACAACACCATACATGGATGTTTCTTCCTAGGGATTTCATTTCTCATCATGCCTCGCTTTCATGCATTTTTCCCTTTATGCAATTTTTTGCATTTATAAAAGAAAAAAAAACAATTATGCACAACAAAGGGTTTTTGGTTTCAAAATGAACAACTGAAGTATGAATAGATGTAAAATGATAAAATATAAAGTCCAAAATTAGAACCACTCAATTTGGAGGTCATATGAGTCAAAGACGTGCATTTTATAGTAAGACAATTTTACCCTCCATTTTACAAAAAGTTTGGAATCTTGGTTCAAGGTAGAAGTCCTTAGTCATTTTATAATGCAATTCGTATGATATATAAAGATTCATAATGTTATTAACTTCATACCAAAAATTATATAACTCTTTTGTATCTATATAGAAGCATAGGCAAGCATTTCCCCTAGTTCACTTTCTACTATTTTGGTCTCTCAATTTACAAGGTAGACTTTGCCTCTTTTACACATCAACCACTTTTATGTTTGAAAATGAAAATATAAATATGTAGACAAGTGTAAAATTATCTAAGACACCCTCAAAAAATCGAACCACTCAAATTGTAGGGGTGTTAATACCTGGACGTGCATTTTAGTGAAGCATGACATGCATTTCTGCACAAGGGCATAAATTATCGTTTAAAATCAAAACATGCATTTCTAAAGTGTGACTGTGCATTTTTAGTTTGGACCCTCAAACCAGATTGAATTAGGGTTTTATGAAAAAATACAAAACCTAATACTAGTTGTCTATATCATTATATATCAAGAACATTGTCATCTACATCTTGCTCAACCCACTCCCTATGTCTTATGCAATTTGATTTTATTTTTTTTCATTTTATCATACCGTCGTCAGAACTTCGATGATCGTTCGTTAGATTCTTGGACCTCTAATGTGTCACAACGTTGATGGGTGTTGTCTACCATGTAATTGTGCATCTGCCAAATTCTTCACCCCATATCGTTGTATCGCTAACAGACTATGCACTGTAGAGCGTCGCTATGCCGATGTGGGTCATTAGCCATAAAGTCACAGTTTCGATGGAATGCACGTCTACTTTCTGACGTTACTTTGTGCTTCTAAGTTGTAGTAACAATCAATGTTGTCGGTTCAATGATGATAGGTTTTCTGGTGACAAATTCATTGAATATGCCACATGGCAGACCCATTCGTCACCATATCGATAGTGATGTGATTGTCATCATTGGGACGATTATGTGCGACAAACATCTATTTCATAAAACTTGTCCACAGATGACATGTGGTAGTTTCATATGTCACAATTCCGACATATGGTTCAACCATAGAGAGTGCGATGAAAGGGGTTCGAATAATAGCTTGGAATTGGGTTTTTCAGAAACCAGACGAGAATTTGTCAGATGGGTGTCAGAATGACATCAAAAAATGGTCCAAATGTACTAGTAGTATTTCAAGACTGGTTTTGTCAAGGAATGGGGAGTGATTAATTATATTGTAGTTTTAATTTCAACAAGAGTAGTGCATGTTACAACACTTTGAATATTGATAATTATATCCAAAAATATGTTGGGACAAGTTTTCTTTGCATACAGAAAGCAGTTGTGATATGGAAACACTAGTGGATATAGTAGTTGGAAAAGCATAATGGCCATGTGGTGCCTAGATGAAAGGCTTAGAATAGGGGCAAGTGGTGCACAATCGAGTAGAAGGGAAGCACACAAGGAAATGAGGTTCTACAAGAATTTAAGGACATCCATCTACAAAAAAGATGCTAAATAATTAATTAAATCTGAAATAGATGGGCATTGGAGTGCATGGTAGGGTTGATGCATGATGCATACAATAAAGATAGAATGCATGTACATGAAATGGGAAGGATAATATTAATGCTTAATGCATACTGATGTGAATTTGTGCATGTGTACATTCTTGGACATGCTTGTGGCATGCTTGTAAACTAAGAATGACTTGTTCCTATGTGTGAATAATGATGTCATGATATTGAGTATGACTAATGATGGATTATGTATCCAAGAAAAATTGTTGTAGCATGATGATATTGCCTCTTATGGTATCCATCCATATGAAGACAAACAAGGATGGTGGAAATGCTGATAAACAGGTTGATGAAGGGAGTCTGTGAACTTCTACAAATTACGAGCTAATTAGGTAGCATCAAGTAAATTTATAACAACCATGCATGTATGCATTTGGAGTTGTTATGATGTATAAATGCTAAGGGGAATTGATATAAGGATTCCCTCAATCGAATCTCAATATTTGAATTGATTTAAAGGCACAAGGCCATGAATATGTAAATATTATATGTTGTTTGAATGCATTTATGGTAAATTTAATTGCATGTTGTGTTATGTTGGTTATGAGATCATAACCAACATATGGCAGGAGACATTAATCCTATTGTAGGAATGAATTCCATTAGAGATGGTCATGTGTGAGGTATTGATGAGATTGGATATGGAAAGTATAGTAACAATAAAGTGCATAATGGTTTCCCCTATGTAATCGATATTTGGGTTGCAACCTCTTTGCCGACACGAGAGAGCACTAAGGGAATCAAATTCCTAGTGTTGTGTATGGGTTGAAGAGGAAGGAATCCAAAGGATTAGGTGGGTTGTGGGGAAGAGTTTTGATGTCGTATTGAGGCATGGGCCATACCTTCCAACACACATGGTGGAATACATGACATGAACATATGGTATTCCAGAGTCAATGAAAGGATCCATTGTGTAGATGTGGCCATGATTATTGGCACATTGGTTTTATTTACAGGTAAAGTTGATTGCATTATGAAAAGCTTGGTGTGTTGATAATGCATGTACAATGAATAATAGTTTCATTCTAGATAATATGATTAATGGTTGAATAAAATTTCTAATGTGAATAATGGTTGGATGATCGAATTGCTGGTAAATTACAATTATGAGATCATTTCATGAACTATTGAAAATGTGCATGAGTACTAACAATCTTGTTTGGTTGCAAGAGAATTGAGAAAATTGCAGGAATAATGGTCTTGGATATGGAAATGATGTAAGCACATAAGGAAGACTAATATATACAGCTGCAAGAGCCAAACATAATGAGGATAAATCTCATGTGTGGGAAATTTATTTTCCTGTATAACCAAATTGAGAAATTAATAATTGAAAATTGGTATGATATGCTAACAATTTGTTTGGCTGCTTGAAAATTGAGAAAATTATAGGGTAAATGGTATTGGATTTGGAAGGGATGTAATCCCATAAGGAATTCTAATATATACTACTGCAATGCTAATATATACTACTACAAGAGCCAAACAACTATGAGAAGAAAACACATGTTTAAGAAACTTTGTTTTCCTGTGTAAAACAGATTGGAAACTTTATAGTGAAAATTGTATGATGATGTCTCATATTGATTGTATGCATATGATGTAGATGGGATGGTTTCCACAAGTTATATATTGCTAGTGGAAGTATACCAACAATTTGAAATTCATATGCATAAGAACACCTTGAAAAATGATGGATCGCCCGAGGAACTATATAACAATGAAAGGGATGTCTGAGCATAGAGGGTGAGTACAACAGAAGAACTAGGTTTTCATGCCTTAAGAGTGAACTCCTATGTGAGTTGCATTGTCAAAGAACCAGGTTGTTAGGCTCGAAGAGTCAAATCCTGTGTGATTTGCGCTATAGCAACAAGGTTTCTACTGGTTATTTCCTGGTAGTTCTTCCTATTAGTGAGTCCCTTGAGATCCCAATGGTGACATTCCTAGTTACTTATGCCACAGAGACCCTGATAAATGAATGGTGCAACACAAGGGACTATGAGAAGTGAAGGGGGAACATTCCTTGGGTCAACCCTCATAAACGAATGGTGCAACACAAGGGACTATGAGAAGTGAAGGGGGAACATTCCTTGGGTCAACCCTCATAAACGAATGGTACATTCCTTGGGTTAGCCTTGATAAGTGAATGGTACATTCCTTGGGTTGGGTAGGTCAAAAGGATGAGAGTTGGTGGAAATAAATATAGTTGTAGGATAATGCCAAAGGTTTAAGTATATGTTTTGGGCCAGAGTGCCTATGTATATATATGTTTTTGGCTAGGGTACCTTTGTATCTATGTTTTGGGGCTAGAGTGTATATGTATTTATGATTTGTGGAGGGACCAGAGTTCCTATGTGATTTTTTTAGGTTGGAACACCTGTGTGATTTTGGGCTAGAGAGCCTATATGTTGATTAATGGTCTGGGACCCAGAATTGTAAAATGAAATTACAACTGTAAGGTGTTGTCTACTAAGGACAATGAAAAAATAAGGGGGATGGGAATGTAACATCCATGGTTTTAATCCCCAAGAATTATAATGTAATTTTATAAATATGAATTAGGCTAGTGTGCTGATGTGTTGGGGAAAAGATCTTGTATTGATTTAATGTGGCCGAGGGATAGATTGAATATTGTGTGCATTGAATAATTGATAAAATTAATAATCACTGGTTGCAATATGAAAGGAATGAAAATGATGGGGGGGTCTATGATTCCATAAGAGAGAGGGGTCCAAAGGGGAATTATTCATGTGTAATAATACAACCCACATTCCTGAATTATTATCACTATGTAAACCTTCTATTTGTTGATTGAGTGTATGGGAAGCTAATCATTTAACTCATGTAAGAGGGTGGGTGTGAGTATTCACATCCCACAGTTATTGGAGAGTATGAGATGAGGTAAAATGATCTTTGGGAAGAGTGAGAGTCAAGCAAGCAAGGGGGAAGGAAGAAATTTGTATGCAGAATAGGAATAGTTTTTACATGCATATTTTTTGCAGCAAAGGGAGAGATGTGTGTTGGGAAGATTACCAACCATGTTGTGCTTGAAGGAAACCTTCTTGGGTTGTGGTTATGCTAGAAAAAAAATCATGTATGCTTGCAAAACGGGTTGTAAGCATGTAGTGCATTTCTCCCATTGAGGAAATAACTCAAGAGTCTTGTGAAGGATGTTGTGAGAAATCTTGAAGCAATTGAGAGTTCCTAGAGTCCCCAACTAAGTGACTCCTGTTCAACCGAGTGCACTAGGGACCCTGATAAACAAATGGTACATCTCGAGGGAATATGAGCAGTGAAGGGGGTACATTCTTTGGGTAGTGCAAGTTGTGGGGAAATGAGAGAGATGGAGCATTGGAGCTTTTATGGAAGTAGAACCTGGGTTTGAAGTTGTTGTGTGCGGAGAGTGGACAACTAGTGGCCCACATCTCCTTGTGGACTCATAGCCTCAACTCAGGGGTGGCCTGATGATGAGAGAAAATGAGCAGTAGTGCATATGGCTTGGAGGTTCATCCTTTATGTGCAACCAATTGGATAATTGTTAACAGATAAGTATTTGTGTTGTGTTATTTATGATTATCCCACTGTGAAATTGGCTTATATGAATGTTGTGCGTTTGTTGTTTACTTGAACTATCGCATTCATGTTTTAATATATATTCTATTAGATGCATTAGGACTGTGGTATCAGTCAAATGGTTAAATCTGTGTGTGATATGTAGCTAGTAAAGTACAGGAAAGTATTTAGTTGAATAATTTTAATTTTAATGTGTTTTTCCACCTGTAATGTTGCTTAGCTGGAGGTTGGGTACATTACATAAGGTGTTGAGGATTAAAAATGGTTGTGATTTTTGTTCTACAGAGTTTGATAAGTTTTGTAAAGATAATTTCATTTAAAGACATAATTCAATCCATATACCCCTCAACAAAATGGAGTTTTAGAATAAATGAATAGAGCATTGATGGAGAGAGATAGGAGTATGCTTAGTGGAGCCAACTTAGAGAAAATGTTTTGGGTAAAAGTGGTTTTTACTGCATGTTACTTGATTAATAGTTCTCCCACATTATCTCTTTTGGATAATACCCCTATGGATATATGGAGGGGCATGAAGCCCTCACTTCAACATCTTCATGTTTTTTGTTGTGAGGCATATTCTCATGTGCCTAAGGTGAAGCAGTCAAAGTTGGATAATAAGGCTATGAAATGTATCTTCATCGGTGATAACATGGCTGGAAAAGTTTTGTAGAGCATGAATTTTATTTTTAGAGATGGTAAGCCTTTTCCCATAGTGGTGTAGACAAAAGAGGATGAGAAGAATTCAATGGTTCAACTACCACCCATGACTGATATGTAAACTATCGTAGATATTCCATTGGAATAGTTTTTCAAAATAGATATTATAATATTTTGAAATATTAGATTATGCAATTTATTTCTTTATATAACAAATTAGTTATTACTATCCTATTGCTCATATTCATGAAAATAAATGAGCATGAAAATGAAGGAATAGGAAAATATACACAACATCCACACAATTGAACACAAGATTTATCTTGGGAAACCCGATATGGGAAAAAACCTTGCTACAAGGTGAGACATATGCTCTTTTCTCTTTTCTTCAGTTAAGAAAATGAAAATATAAAATTGGGTTCTTGGGAGAGATACCCTACATGATAGTTATCTTTTTGAATTTGGTGGTATACTCCTACACACTCTTCCCTTGCCTTTTCCTAAAGTAATGCCAACATATGTGTTGGTCCTTTACATACCCAATAGGGTAGAATTTGGACTTAATGGTGGTTTTGAATCCTCCCACTTAGTTATTAGTGGATCACCCTTCAACCTAAGTGTCTCCATGTAGATTTACCACTAGGTTAATGCATGTCCCTCTAATTTCAGTCAAAAAAATGAAATATTTGACTCCTCCTCTATATTTTGAAGACTGAAATAGACCTCTAATTGTTGCAACCAATGATTCAACTCTACTACATCGATCTCACCTTGGAATGGATTGATATCCACTTTTGCTTCCATTTTAAATAAAGAATGTGAAGGGGTAATGACATCAGAACTTAGCTTCTCTTTCTTGGGATATTTCCTTCTGGGTCATCATTATCTCTTAGTTTCCCCTCTAATCTGATCTCTGAGTTAGAGAATCCAACCTCCTCGAATAGTTCAATCTTGTTTTCTAGAGCGACCATGTGGAGGTTCATATTGCAAGAGATATCAATGAATTTCTCTTCCAACCTCACAAATATATCTTCTTATGGATCTCGAGGGTTGTTGTGAATAGAATCATCCGCCATGGCTAGGGTTCAACAAATTTCTTCTTGATCCAATTCCCAAATCCTACAACTTCCCACAAATGCTCCAAAAAAAACTATTTTAATGCTAATATGATTTGTAAACTAGCGTGGATATTACATTAGAATAGTTCATCAAAACATATATTATAATATGATTAAATATTTATTATGCAGGTTTATTTCCTTGTATCTCATATTTGTTGTCTCTAGCTTATTGATCTATTTTTATATAAAATAACTTAAAGATGAAAATAAAAGAAGAGTCAAATGAAAGAACACCATCCACACAAACACACACAATATTTACCCTGGGAAACCCAATATGAGATAAAACCCATCTCTAAGGTGAGGCCTATGCTCCACTCTCTTTGCTTCAATTATCAAAATGCAAATACAAAGGAATGAGCACTCATAGTGGAGTTGTCTATGATATTGTGGCCTAAAAGGATACTATATAATCTTCCTCCTCCTCTGTTATGCTCTCAAAATACCAGTCCTAGATGTGTTTCTCAGACATGGAACAAGCACCATGCTAGTTAATGGAACCCCTTCTACTACTAGAAACCTAATATTTAACATAACCTTATATCCTTCTATGGTTAGGGTTTTAACTTCCTCAACGCTCAATTAGTGATAAGGTTTGGAACTTTTATAATTTTCTTGAAAATACACACATGGCTAGCCCCACATGTTTGAGTAATGGGGGCTGATGTGGCATCCACTTGTACCATGGTGGTCAACATACAAGCTCTAATTGAGGTGATTCTTGCATTGTTGGAAAGTTCTTAGTGTAGAACATCATTAGGGGTAGCCAGGGAGTTTTTAAACCAAAAAATGTCATTTAATTCCTCAAGATGGATGTGAAATTTTTTAGACCCAATTTTCCAAATTGGGACCTATGATAAAATGGACCTACAAGAAGATTCCACCAATTTTCCACCCAGAAAGTACCAATATAGATGAAAAATTATATGATGATCCAATTTGTATCAAAACTACACCTCAAACTTTAAGGAGTTCCACTCGGAAAATAAGGAAACCGGTGTTAGAAAAATAGGATCGCGGAGAAATAAAATAAAAACAAATGTGGAAATAAAACACAGAATATACACAATATAATATAGACACATATATATGTGGTTCACCCAGTGTAGGCGACGTCCATTAGAGAAATTTCCATGTCCTTCCTTTTTATTATCTAGCAAATGAAGGGATACAACCTACAACACACCCACTGCAACTTCCTCTTCTTTCTCTCACAGTCTTCACTCTAAGAATACAATATTCACAATGATACATAGTCGCAATACATTTCCCTCATAAAAGAGGGTTTCCTTCTAGGGGAAAAAACCCTAACATGACTTCTAATGTCATATTTGCGACCTTATAATGAATGGTCCATATTTACTATGAAATTACAATATACATTTACAAACCAATTTTTCCTTCGAGGGGCCTCTTACCCCAGGACCTCGCAGGGGGGGAAATCCCCCCACATGGAGGGGTGTATAGTATTATAGGGTGTACAGTCTTCATGGGATATAAACACAGCTGAAAGAAAAAAAAAGACCTATGAAATAGGAAGATAATCAAGCTCCACAACCAACAATATCCCACTTGGAGACTGATCAAAACAACTCCACTAATGTTGTACCTACTAGACTATACTCCACCTTGGACCTATGAAATTTCTCATCTTCACCTTCATGCTTGAATACCAACTGAAACTGAGAAGGAACTTAGTTTCTCCCTGGTTACTCCTTTTGTTAACATGTTTGCAGGATTCTGGATAGTGTGTATCTTTTCCAACTTCAAATGTCCATCTTCCAAGATGGATCATATGAAATGGTACTTGAGATGTATATTCTTAGTATTTGAATGGAAGGTTATGTTCTTTGCAAGATGAATGGCACTCTCAATGTCATAATAAAACTTGTTATTCTCTTGCTTCTTTCCCAATTCCTCCATAAACCTCTGTAACCAAATTATCTCTTTACTAACCTCTGTAGCAACAACATACCCTGGCTCTATTGTTGAAAGTGAAACAACCTTTTGTAGTTTCAAAATCCAACTTACTATTGTTCCACCTATAGTAAAAACATACCTTGTGGTGCTCCTCCTGCTATCTTTATCACCTTTCATATTTGAATCAACATATCCCTACAGAATAATGTATGAACCTCCAAAACATAATGCATGAGTAGCAATACCTTTCAAATAATTGAGAATCTACTACCTCCCAATGTTCTTTACCTGAATTTTTCATATACCTACTCACAACCCCCACTGCATGTGCAATATCTGGTCTTGTGCAAACCATTGCATACATCAAGCTGCTAACTGTTGATGAATAAGGGACCCTAGAAATGCATTATATTGGCATAGGGGTAGACCCAAGGTTCAATGCTCAAGAGCACACCAACAAAGCCCTAACTATCATCCCTTTCGGCAACACCTGCGAAGCAGATGAAGTCTCACCCGAGGTAGTGGCAGGGGTGGTTACAAGACTCAGGTGTCTGCAACCTTAGCTGGGACATAGATATGTGATTATATCACATACAAAGAACTTAGCATAGATCATTCATCAGTATTTAACCCTTATTATACTTTGCAGACAACACAGAGCTTCGCGGTGTACACTCAGATCTATAGTATTTCATCACTTAACCATAATAACTCAGATCAGATCCAGTAGATCAACACTAAGCATCCTCATACACATCAGATCTAACAATCATATATATCTAAGAAGCATAGAGCATAAGAGGATACATCAAAGCACATAGCATAAGCAAAGATAAACACATTGAACCAAATCACAGAGCATAACACATAGATTTACGTGGTTCACCCCCACCCTGGGGCTACGTCCACCAACTCTTCTTCTTTATTATCATTTTCAATCTGTTATAAGAACAAAGCCTCCAAAACCCTTCTTCGCATAGGACAAAAGATCTGCGCAGCTCACTAGATCCTTCTTCCTTGTGTTACAACACAAAGCCTTCTACAACCTCTTACAATCACTTGCACTTAGCTCTGCAAGCCTCTTACAATCATGCACAGAGCATTTACAATCCTCATCCAATCACACAGATCTAACTACTAGCACTAAGCCACTGGAGATCCTTACATTGCCTAAGTATCTATTTATACATTACAAAAGTGGGCCTAAACGTGGGTAAACCCATAAGCTGACATCCCTTTCCCATTACATTAACCCGAAAACCATAAAAGGGGCCCAAAAGTGGTTTGAGATCCCGTGATCTCTTCTTTGCCTGGCGCTCCATCTTTGACAGGTTGTCGAAGTACCAAAATTGGTCAAATATGACCAAGTGTTCCTCAAAACTTGGTCAAGGGCCAAAAGGCCCCCAACACTCACTTGTGACTCATCCTGAGTCACTCAGGTTTGACCAATTCTGCTTCGAATTCCTTGAGCTTGGCTCAAGCTTCTTCGACCTGCCGCATTTCTACTACCTCTTGCTAGGTGAACTCTTGGATGAGTGCTTCATTCACCAGCCCTTATAGGCATTGTTCTGCTGTATTCACAACTTGTTCAAGTTCTATTCCTTGGCTTTCAACTTCAACAAATAGTTGGCATGCCTTTTCTTGCACTGGTTGAAGTCGTTGAGAGACTTCAATTACTTTACTTTCAAGCGTGTGAATCTACTGTTGGGCTATGCGTTTCTCTGGAAACCTCTTCACTCTCTCTACGGATGACAGTGCCTTCAAATGCATCTGTATCTTTTCGGCTTCGTACTTCACCTCTTGGAGCTACGACTCCAATTTATGAAATTCTAGTTCTCGGTTAGGTTCTTGTATATCTGCGCACTTCTGCTACTTAATTGTTTTCATTCCTCAGTGAGTGCTTTAATCCTTTCTATGGTGCTCCAGGTAGTTATTTCTCATTGGTCACGCATTTCTTTTGGGGTCTGTGGTATGGTCTGAAATTCTAAGTCTATGACTCTTTGTTGAAGTTGTTGAATAACTTCAGCAAGCGTCATCACTTGGCATTCTATGGGGTCCTCTTCCTTCTGTTCTAAGACGGTCACAAGGTGAAATTCTCTGTTGACTGCTTCTTCAATCCCAATATTCTTCGTGAGCAACTTCTCTTTCTCTTTTTGGATCTTCGCTTTGTCTTCTTCAAATTTCTCTTGGAAAGTGTCCTTCTCTTGTTGCGCAGCTTGGATTTTCTCGATGATTTCCTCTTGTGCTTGCTTTAAGGCCTGGGTGGCCTACGTTGTTTCTTCCTATGAATTTTGAAGGCATACTTCGACTGTGTCAGCAATCTTTCGGAGTTGAACTGGTTCATTTCCTTCTTCTATTGTTCCTTCTGGCAGGGGCATAAAGAAGACTGCGTGGCTGGACTAGAGAGCTTGTTGTACTCCTTGGAGCTCGATCTTGATTCTGTTGTACATTGTCTCTTGCTTAATTTCCTGATTTTCTGTTATCTCTTCTATGGCTTCGTTCATAGCTGCGATGAGAAAACTAAAGTCATCTGGAGTGAGCGTGGTTTTCAGCTTAGTCATAGGTGCTTTGGATTTCTTCCAAGAGAAAGGTTCCAGAGGTGAACCCTTCCTTTTATTTATGATATCTACTTCATCTCCTGGCCTCTGTTCGACTTCCTCTAAGTCTTCACCATTAACTCCTTGTTCTGGTGTAATGGATGCCATTCTTATAGATCTGATTTCTACATCTTGGATTTCCTCATCCTTCTTTGTCTTCTTTGTTTTCTTTGTCTTACTGGGCCTAGGTGTATTCTATACAGCTTCTGGGCTGTCAATTTCGGATACTTCAACTGGGTCTACTGGAATAAGGAGGTTCGTCGACCATTCCTTGGTGATCTCCTCCAAGTCTTCTTCTATCAGCTTATAATAAGACTGAATCTGTTCCTTGTTCTCATCAACACATGCTGTGATATATATAAAATGGTGGTCTACACTAAACTTTATCGAAGTTTGAAACCTATGTAAAGTATTCGGGGTCATGCACGGCTCAGACTAGATGGAAAGATTCAACCGGGTGTAGTAGGTATGAAATACGGCATTGGATTTCCACTGCTTGTTCATGTTGTTCGAGTACCACAGTTTACTGAACTTCGTGGCCAGTGGTTCAAAGGGGTCAATGTCGAGGAAGGTTTCACCTTCTGGTAGCTCCAATGCAACAAAATCTATAAGTATCAAGAGCCAACTGAAATGAAATTCATGCCCCTAATCCTGGGCTTCTCTGCAGTCAACCTCTAGTTGATTCACCAGGTACTTTTTCCAGTTCATCTGTATTCCCTCTATGCACTTCCCTGCGAGGTCTACTACAAATCCAGATACTTGTGTGGGTCGATTCTTGCGTACCAACTTCCCTACGATCAGTTGACAGGTGAGGCGCACTGCACGACTTTCAATAGAAGCTACCTTGTAGCCTCACGTGCCTTTCTCAACATTTCCATAGGATTCTTTGATCTTCTGAGCGACAGCATGATCTGCGGTATTTACAGGATAGTAATCATGGGGATCGGGGCCCTGCATGCTAAGCCTGATGATCTGGTTGATCATCGCTGGATCAATTGTTATGCGACGGTTCAACCATAAGTATCCTCCATGGTAACTTGTCGACAACAAATTCACATAAGAATTCACCTCCTAGTGTCTGTCGAAGTGCAATATATTCATGACGTTGAGCAGAGTGGACTGTGTGAGGTTCATCATCCATTGCTGAGGGACGACCTTTGAATTCTTTCCCTTGGTTCTGGTTAGGTACTTGTATGGGGCAAGTATACTGTAGACTTTACGATCCCCCAGGTCGAAGTCACTAAAATTCAATGCGGCGATCTTGTCGTGATCTACACAGACTGCGCGTACTCCTTTCGGTAGGTACACAGTGACTAGAGTGTACTCAAAGTCTCTAGGCACACTATCTCTGTTGATCGCACCGCTTAGAGGTGGTATGTAAGCAGGTAGGATGGATGGAACCAACTTCGCATTGGCGATATCATCTTTATGTTTGGTTCTTCTTTCTGCACCGGCTCAGGATGTTCCTGCTCGAGCAGTCAACGGGGAGGCTTTCACTCCTCTCACCGATGATTCCTATAAACCTGTAGACAATCCTCACTCTAGCATGACTATTTCGGCCCTGAGGGTAGTGAGTAACTCTCTTACAGATTCTTCTGTTGCACTAAATTCGTCGGGCATATATGCTTAGGATCAATAGCTCGGGTTCTCAAAGTAACGTAGGTACTGTAGTAAGGTAGAGAGTAAGGGAGAAGTAGTCACTGTTCACAATTTAGGTAGTCTGCGTACTCAAATTCATGATTAGCAAAAGTGTCTTATGTGCATGGCGCGATGGATTAAGTAAGTAACTCTGTAACAAATCATTTGCAATGGATATGGGGCTTCCTTAACTCTGTTTCTGTCCATTATAGCATGGTCTAACGGTCTGGTGATGAGCCATCAATGCTTTCTGATCCATTCGGAGCGGCAGTTGAACGGATATATCAACCTCCAATGGCTATATTGCTTCGTGGTTCTAATATCTCGACGAAGCTCTAATTTTTCAAAGTTTCTTTCGGAGAGGTTCCCTCTGGAACCCTCTATAGTTTGTCTATTTGAGCTCTCTTTTTACTTAGCTTTCTAGCCTTCTTCCCCATGAGCTTTGTCTCGGTATTTCTTTTCTCATTCCGATTCTTATTTTCCTTGGGCATAGTCACTTCGCGTTGTTGAGGTTCTTTCCCAAGACTCAGGAGAACTAATTCATCTATATCTGGTACAGATACTCCAATATTCTATGAGTCCCCTAATTCTTTGAGATCTAGGCTTCTAGTGTCAATTAGCTTTGATTTATTCTCTTGTTCCTCAATCAACTGCGTGATCCTTCTGGTCATGAAATCTTTTATCTCTTGTCTCTATTGTTCCAAAAATTCTGCTTCTTCCTTTCATCTAACTTGATCTCTGTCAATCCAAGGTTTTCCAAGTAACATAGTTAATGGGGCATCGTCCTCAATAAATTTGATAATCTCAAAATCTTCTTCTATGGAAGTTCCATTGACTGTCATAGGTATGTGAGTGATTTTTCCACATAACATTATCAGTTTTCCTCTGAATAGTCCTATTCCTCCCAGTGAAGGAATCATGGCAACCTTCCCTATAGCTTCCCAAGTTCTTTCTGGAATAATGTTCACTTTTGTTTCTTCATCAAGAATACAGTCAATGTTGAAGTCCCCTAGTCTTGCTTCGACTTGTTCCTTTTCTTTGAAGATATCTGGTAATCAGACATATTTGTATTCCTTTAGGGTTTCTTTCATCTGTATTAATACTTTCTCTGATTATTTCTGGGATTCTTCTATTTTTGGGGCTGTCCTGGGGTTTTCTTCATGCAGATTCATTCTTTCAAGCTTAGCAATCATTCTAGGGAAATCCAATACTTCATGGTCCAAAGCCTTGCAACATAGACAATTGGTTTTTCCACCAGGGAATTCCTTAGCTAGATGGCCTAGTTTTCTGCAACTGTAACATAGGGTCAATCCTCTCTTTCTCTTAAATGATCCCCAACTTCTTCTGTACTGCGCACCAAGATCATGGTAGCTAGCCTAAAAAAAATTATTTCTAGGATCCTACATCCATTTGTTAGTCCAAACATTCTTTCTATGCATAGGTATAACATATCTATCATTATGCTTATCAGACCTATTCATATCAAACTTTCTTTCATCTATTAATTCCCTAGGTTTTAATCTAGGACATAATCTATCAAACATACCTAGATCCATGCTCTAGAAACAAAAAAAATCACTTATCTTACTTCTACAGAGCACAATGCTTCCAGATCTAAGAACTTTTAACTATTCTTACCTTTATTAGAGCACATGGCTTACAGATATTACCTCTTTTAATCAAAGAATTCCACTTTTACTTTTCTTAGAGTACAAAGCATTCAGATCTTGCTTCTTTTATTCAATATCAACCTCTTTTCTTGCAGATCTGACCTCTTTTCTCTAGATCTGACCTTTCTTTCTTGGCACAAAGCTTCACAGGTCAAGTAGAACACTGCGCACTAGGGCAACAGATCCATGCACAGAGCTTCCACAGTCTTAGGACAAATCTTTGCACAAAGCTTCCTCTTCCTTAGTTCCCAACAATCACAGTTTCAGGTCTCGACAACAGAACCATTTGTTGGCACAAGGGCAGACCCAGGGTTCAACGCTCAAGAGCACACCAACAAAGCCCTATCTACTAGCCCTTTCAGCAACACTTGCGAAGAAGATGAAGTCTCACCCGAGGTAGAGGCAGGGGTGGTTGCAAGACTCAGGTGTCTATAACCTTAGCTGGGACATAGATCTGTGATTATATTGTGTACAAAGCACTTAGCATAGATCATTCATCAGTATTTAACCCTTATTATACTTCGCAGACAACACAGAGCTTCGCGGTGTACACTCAGATCTACATTATTTCAGCACTTAACCATAATAACTCAGATCAGATCCAGTAGATCAGCACTAAGCATCCTCATACACATCAGATCTAACAATCATATATATCTAAGAAGCATAGAGCATAAGAGGATACATCAAAACACATAGCATAAGCAAAGATAAACACATTGAACCAAAGCATAGAGCATAACACACAGATTTACATGGTTCACCCCCACCCTGGGGCTACGTCCACCAACTCTTCTTCTTTATTATCGCTTTCAAGTTGTTATAAGCACAAAGCCTCCAAAACCCTTCTTTGCATAGGACATAATATCTGTACAACTCGTTAGATCCTTCTTCCTTGCATTACAACACAAATCCCTCTACAACCTCTTACAATCACTTGCACTTAGCTCTATAAGCCTCTTACAATCATGCACATAGAATTTACAATCCTCATCCGATCACACAGATCTAACTACTAGAACTAAGCCACCGGGTATCCTTACATTGCCTAAGTATCTATTTATACATTACAAACGTGGGCCTAAACATGGGTAAACCCACGGGCCGACATCCCTTTCTTATTACATTAACCCAAAAACCCTAAAAGGGGCCCAAAAGTGGATCGATATCCCGTGATCTCTGCTTCTCCTGGCGCTCCATCTTTGATAGGTTGTCGAAGTCCCAAAACCGATCAAATATTACCAAGTGTTCCTCAAAACTTGGTCAAGGGCCAACACATTCTATCTCCTCCTGTGTGTTGGGACACATTATTTTGGTTAATTTGAAATGGCTGGCCAAAGGTGTACTAATTGGTTTTTCATTCTGCATTATAAACCTCTCCAACACCTTCTCTATGTACTCACCTTGAGACAATGTCAAATTGTGATTTTTCCTATCTCTTGTTATTCTCATACCAAGGTTTTTCTTTGCAACACCCAAATCCTTCATCGCAAATGAATTGGATAATTTATTCTTGAGCACATTTATATCTTGCATATTAGACCCTGTAACAAGCATGTCATCTACATACAATAGCAAGATAATATAGCTTCCATTTTCTAGTTTTTTAAAATAAACACAGTGATCAAAATGACATCTACTATAACCTTGTTCTTTCATAAACCTGTCAAACTTAAAATACCACTGCCTTGGAGCTTTCTTTAGGCCATACAAGCTCTTCTTCAACCTTCATACCAAATTTTCCTTCCCTATGACCTCATACCCATGTGGTTGTTGCATATAAATCTCTTCCTTCAAATCCCCAAGGAGAAAAGTTTTTTTTACATCTAATTGTTCAAGATGTAAATCTTATACTGCCACAAGACTTAAAATAGTCCTAATTGAAGTCATTTTAACATCAAGAGAAAATATTTCATCAAAATCTATACCTTTATTTTTTGCAAACCCCTTTACAACAAGTCTAGCCTTGTACCTATTTTTGCCTCCATATTCTTCCTTCAACTTGTAAACCCATTTATTCTGCATTGCTCCTTTTCCTGGAGGAAACTAAACCAAATACCAAGTCTAGGTATTGACCAAGGAATCCATTTCCTCTTTCATTCCTTGCTCCCACGTATTTTTAGTGTCTACCTGCATTGCTTCTTTATAACATTCTGGTTCACCAGAATCAATCAACAATCAATAATACAATGAAGGAGAGTATCTTTTAAGGGGTCTACTTAACCTGGTAGATATTCTAACAACACTTGCAAGAGTTTGAGGTACATGTTTCTCCTGTTGTTGTACATTTTAATTTTCTAGTACCTTTGGAATTTATTTTTCAGTGATCTCATCAAGCACTGTTTTTTTTTTCCCTACAACTGATATGTGTGCATGACCTTCTCATTGAATATGACATATCTACTCCTAATGATTTTGTTATTTTCATAATACCATAAGTGAAAACCAAAATCATTAACACCGTATCCAATAAAGGTACACTTCTTGGATTTTGCCTCAAGCTTTGTTCTATTTTCTTTATCAATATGGACAAATGCTTCACAACCGAAAGTCTTCAAAAAAGAATAGTTTACCTTTTTACCTGTCCATGTCTCCTATGGAATTCCACCATCCAAAGAGCTTGAAGGTCCTCTGTTTATTAATTAAACAACAATATCTACAACATCTTCCCAGAACTATAAGGGCAAACCAACATGAAATCTCATACTCCTTGCACACTCCATGATTGTCATGTTCATCCTTTCTGATAGACCATTTTCTTGTAGTGTTCCTGGAACTGTCTTCTCTCTACAAATCCCATGGTATGAATAGTAATCATAAAAATTTGTGCTGCAATATTCACCTCCATTGTATGATCTGAGACACTTCAACATTTTTCCTGTCTCATTCTCAACCAAAGCTTTCCATTTCTTAAAAGTATCAAAAACGTCAATTTTTTGTCGAATGCAATAACCCTAAGTTTTTCTAGTTGCATCATCAATAAAAGTAACATAATAACAATATCCGCCAAGAGATGATACCTGAGTTGGCCCCCATACATCTGTATGCACAATATCTAACCTTTCACTCTTCTTTTCTTTTCCGACTCTGAGAAATCTTACTCTCTTTTGTTTTCCATAAACACAATGCTCATATAAATTCAAATCAATTTTCTTATGATCTGGAGACAAATTTATTTTGTGAATTATCTTCATCACCTTATCACTCATGTGTCCAAGCCTATGATGCCACAATGTTGTATTCACTCCTGTAGAAGCTAATTATATAGAAGAGTCAATATTACCAGTACACAAATACAATGTACCTACCCTCTGTCATTTTTCTATCACCAGTGATCCTTTGATGAGCTTCCACACCTTATCTGTAAATATGGATATACAACCTTCACTTTCCAATTGCCCTGTTGAAATTAGATTTTTTTTTAGATATGGAACATGTATTACCTCTTTCAACAACCATCGGTTTCCATTCCTTCGCTTTATTTTTACCTTTCCCATTCCAACAATTTTGCATGGTGCGTCATCACCCAAATGAACCTGTCCAAAATCACCTTGAACATAATATAGAAAATGTTTCCTATGGGGTATGGAATGAAATGAATCCCCTGAATCTACTACCCAAGACTCGGAAATATTATCTACAGAAAGAATAAAAGCATCTTGTAACACATCACCTGCTATATTTACTTCCTGATTTTTATTTTGCTGCCCATATCTTTGTTTCTTTGGAGATCTATAGTCTTTCTTCAGATGTCCTTTTTTCCCACAACTCCAACACTCTATCTTTCCCAGTATGGATTTGGATCTTCCCTTCATATAATTCCCGTGGTTCCCTGAGCCCTTTCCTCTATCCTTTTGTCTTCCCCTGTATTCCATGTTTAACACATTACTTGATGTCTCACCTATGCTTTTTCATCGCATTTCCTCGCTAAGGATAACACCAAAAACATCATCAAATTTTAAAGTGTTTGAACCCGAGTCAGAGTTACTTACATCCATGACCTAGCTGTTCAAAATTTATGGCAATGAACACAAGATTAGAAGAGCCCTGACCTCATCATCAAAGTCCACTTTTACAGAACTTAGTTGATTAGTAACCGTATTAAATTCATTTAAATGATCTACAACAAACCCACCTTCTAACATCTTCATATTAAATAATTTATTCATTAGAAATACCTTATTGGACGCCGAGGGTTTTTCATACAGTTTAGCCAATGCATCCAACAACTCCTCCATTGTCTTTTCTTTCGAAATATTGAAATCTGCCTACGCTTCTAGGCTCAACCGTATCATTCCTAGTGCCTTTCTGTCAAGAACCTCCCATTCTTCATCCTTCATGACCGTCGACTTCTTTTCTATTCCACCAAATGGTAGGAATAGATCCTTCTGATATAAATAATATTCCATCTACATCTTCCATAACTAGTAGCTTTGGTCGTTAAATTTTTCAACCCTAAAATTTCCATATTCCTCCATTGCTCCCACTCGAACCAGGAACCCTCTTTTCCTGCGAGTTACATTTCTCTTTGATACCAATTGTTATAAAAACAAGATCGCAGATCAATAAAATAAAAACAAATACATAAATAAAACACAAAATATACACAATACAATAGAGACATAGATATACATGGTTCACCCAATGTGGGCTACATCCACCAGAGAAATTTCTAGGTCCTTCCTTTTTATTATCTAGCAAATGAAGGAATACAACCTACAACACACCCGATGTAACTTCCTATTCTTTCTTTCACAGTATCCTCTCTCAAAATACAATATTCACAATGATACATAGTCGTAATACATTTCCCTCATAAAAGAGGGTTTCCTTCTAGGGAAAAAAATTCTAACATAACTTCTACGGTCAGATCTGTGACCTTATAATGAACGGTCTAGATTTACTATGAAATTACAATATACATTTACAAGCAAAATTTTCCTTCGGGGGCCCGCTTGCCCTCGGACCCCCTACCCAGGGGGATGATCCCTCCAGACCTCACAAGAGGGGAAAGCCCCCCTGCAATGCCCCTGTGTGGAGGGGTGTACAGTATTCCATGGTGTACATTCTTCATGGGGTATAAACATGACTGAAAACAAAGACCTATAAAATAGGAAGATAATAAGGCTCCACAACCAACAACCATATAGGTATAATTATAATTTATCTATTTTCAAATGTAATTTTTTTTATTTTTTTTTTCTAACACCGATGAGCCTAGAACTATGAAAGAGGCAATGTAGATGGAAGATAAGGAGTCTTGGATATTAGACATTTATGACAAGATGGTTGAACTTATAAATAATAATACATGAGATTTGGTACCATTGTCTAATGCACTAAAACCCATTGGATGTAAATGGGTGTTCAAAAAGAAGATTGGTTCATATGGTAATGCTGAAAAGTATAAGGAAATATTAGTTGCGAAAGGATACTCCTAGGTTCAAGGGATAGACTTTGGTGAGATATTTTCCTTATTTTCTAAATTAATATCTATTAAGTTCCTCTTATATGTAGCAATAAATTTTGATTTATACATAGAATAGATGGATGTGAAAACAACATTCTTACATGGTGACTTAAAGGAGGAGATATATATGACACAACTATATTATTGGTTGATATATATAATATGAACCTCTGCCAATGATCTAGACCCAGATCTTGAAAAATCACTATTTCAAAATTTATGACAAATCTGAGTATAAATGGACAATGTCCCTGTCTGACACTTTTGTATAGATTGTCTTTGAGGAAAAAACCCAGAAGTTTCATATCAATCCAACTTAATTGTTACACATGAAATTTGCACACCTAGGTACCTTGCCCTAAGTGTTGTAAAGTGTCATATAAGCGTTTCATACACCTTGACACCATGGAATAACCTATGTCACAATCCCTAGTCAATGTGGAGGAGGGATATATTACATGAAGGCCAAAATACCAAGTACACATGAATTATTATTAATATTCATGGAAAATAATTTGATTAAGTGTGAGAATCAAGTGCACATGAATTATTATTAATATTCATGGAAAAGAAAGTAATTAAGTGTGATAATCCACCTCACATTTGGTTTCCTATTTTTTAGGGAAGGTAGAGGATCTCATGGATGGTTGAAATATTTCCTCCTTAAAATCCTTGAGAGATATTTCCTCCCCAAAATCCTTAAGAGATATTTTCTCCCTAAATATTTTAGAGATCCCTTTCTTAGTGGATATGATGAGAGATCCTCTCCATGGTGGTTAATTCTCCAAATCCTATATAATGAGGGATTTCCATGGAGGAAGGGGGGGAATGGAGATTGAGAATTATACCAAACTTATGATCTCATGAGTGGTATTTAAGGGAGATGGAAAGAATTGTGAAGCATCTAACTTATGATATCATGAGGAAGATGCCATTTGGATCATCAACATTCTGTGTGTGGACTGTTTAAGCAAGGGTTTGGACAAGGAGAGCTTGGTGAAGTTGTTGCACTACATCCATGGCTGTAAGTAACACTTTGTTCTCATCAATATAATCAATGCTTGGCATGTTTCTTTCAAACTTGTACTTGTTCCATATAAGTTTGTCTACAGTAGATGGATCTATCTTTTAGCTAATCTCATTAGAGTAGGAAGTTTTTTGTACTTTTGTTTGTCTTGCAGGATCTACCAAGGAGCTCAAGATCGAAGCACATCCTAGACCTTGCAGGGACAAACGACGTTCATAAGGTACATGCTTTCCTCCTTCTCTTTTGTTCATCAGCTTGATTAGATCTAAAAGGAAGTCAGTGTCCATGTTAAGCACCTTCTATCTTAGAGTTAAGAGTCTATCTCTCAAGAGGAAATATACCTGTCTGCAGGGAGATTTTCCTACAACAGAAATTGGTGACTCCACTAGGGAGTGAATTGAAACTTTCAGTTTTGGTTTTCCTCATAGAACTTGTCTTACCCTTTGTTATTTTTAGACCTTGTTCACCCCGTATGTCTGATTGGATGTGTTGATTGAATCCTTATTCCATCACATACACTTTGAATGCCAAAGTTTAACTGAGTTTTTGTTTTTTTTGGACGATTTTATGGGTTTTAAGACACCAGCGCTCCCTTGCCTTGTTATCAGAGTGCTGGTGAACCTTGTTGGCTTTGAACAGAGTGTTATAATTCTCTAGTGCCCCTTACACCAGAGCGCCACCCTTTCCTCTGCAAAAAAACCTTCCAGGATTGTCTTTTCTAAAGTCCAGTCTCTGTTTTTTCCCTTTCTCAGCTTCTTTGTGCTTCAATACATCTTCCTCTTGACCTTTGACACTCTACTTTCTGAGAAATAAGCACTTTGTTGTTCATATTTTGTGACCTTCTTCCTTATTTTGAGTTTTTCTGTTTTTGAGAACTTGGAATCAATCCACTGCTTTCTTCTCTCTTATCTGACTGAGAGAGAACTCTGGTGAAGGGCATCAGAAATTCGTGAATCATCTCATTTGGTTCTTTGAGGTCATTTTTTCTTAGCATCTTTCTTTTGTTTGAGATTTTTTGATTTGCTTTGTTTTCTTTTGTTTTCTTTTTTGCTTCTTGTTTCAATCATAGCAAGAGGGTGTGTTGTTTGTGCGAAATCTGCTTATGCTTGTCCGAATCTCCTTGATCTGAAAGGGTAGTTGGCAGGAGAAGTTTTGCATTGAATTAATCATCATTCGCATACAAACAACAAAGATACATCTTAGTGATTGGTTTTCATATTAGAAGGCATTTCTGAAATGTTTTAGCATTACATTGGATTTGATTGAGAACAAATTGATTGAGGATGTTCCTTATTAGTGTTTGATAATGAAAACAACTCTTTCTCTCTCCCTTAAATAGGCATTCATTGAAAAGAAATGATTTCTTATCATCTTTTATGAATTTTTGGGGAATTGAGTCATCATTCCATCTGTTTCACTTTCATACACCCTTTGAGTAAAGAACAACTGTAAAACGAACGCTAATTAAAAAAAATATCTAGAACATTTTTTTATTTTTAGGATGTTCCACCAGCATTAGACTAGGATTAACACTTTGGATTAGGATGTGAGTACAACTCTCCAAATTTTTCAAAACAAACATTAGCATCCTAAGCTAGGGAGAGTCAAATCCAATTATCGTATAGGTTTTCTGGGATCCCCCTCTCACACAAGGGTTAAACACGAGGTTGCATTCGAGCGAATTATGGAGATTATCCCTCCATGGTTCAACTGTTTGTAGTGGTCGGATCGTATATTGGGGGTCACTTGAAGGTATACCCACGATTATGTGTGGGAGCCTCTCGGGTTGATTTCAGACTTGTTATCCTGCCCATACGTTTGGATCAGACTATCGACTGTACCCGCCCAGGGACTAACTGCAAATTGGTGTCTTTAGTTGCCATAATCTTTAGGTACTTACACAAGGTGATGGCGAAGTGAAGTCTCACTATACCTGTAACAGACATTGGTCAAACTCACTCGGGCTCCTTGGAGGGTAAATCCACAATTACTGTGTGGAAGCTTGCACCAAGGTGAAATTTTGTTAAGCAGGTCGCCATTGTAACTATTCCACCATATCCTAGCCCCTTCTTGACTTGATCACACGACGTTGGATTTCATCACCAACTAGTACGATCATCGAGAGAAGTTTTGTTTGCTTCATTGATTCCTAGATTTTATTAGCGTATGTTGTTTCTTTTTGTTAGTTGGCCCTAGATTTTCAGTGTGTTCTTTTATTCTCCAAAATTAAGCCTGTAGACAATAAAGGTCTTCATTGATCACGTAGGATGCAAGGGCTACCTCCAGAAGGCTATCAACCCTTACCTCCTAACCCTCCAGAAGACAACTATCGTGGAGAGGTAGAAAATCAATCCGACGCTGGAAGTGTCATTGCTCCTCCGTCAGATAACTCAGAAGGCGCTTTGGTTACTGTTGAAAATCCCATTCCTCACACTACATTTGTGTTGGTAACCCCTCTTGAACCTCTTTTGCTTCATTTAGACTCCCATGGAAACGTCATAGACGAAGAGATCCCACAATTACCGGAGAGAAATTTTACCGAAACATATATGGGATCTAAAAAACCAATCTTTGGTGATGAGTATAGGACTCTTGTTCGTCCTAGCACCGTAGTAGATACCAATCCCACACCTGCTCATTCTATATGGAGGAATTCATCGGGACGCAATCTCTATGAACATTTCGAATCCTTTTGACAACCCTTTCATCCTCATGACCCTCCTAGTGAAACAGGACCATCCGGTCAAACCATAAATCACCTAGTCGATCAGGTCATTAACCCTACTGTTACGTCAGCACAAGTCCATCTCACTACTGGACTCATCCCCTCTGCTCATCTCCAAAGCACTTCAATCCCTACCCCCGTTTCTATGAGATTTTAATCTACAACTCCACATGTTCCACACGATCCCGTTGGGACATCTTTTCAGCCGAGAATGCAGACCCCTGCTAGCCAAACACAATCGACTAGAGGGAAGCCACCATATAATGAACCTTTCCCTCCTAGAGGACTACCATTCTATGGTGGGCCTACCCCTCCTGGGGGAAATCCCACTTTTCATGCTCCTCCTGGATGGAAACCTCCGTTTTCCAGTCACACATCGGTCGTTAATCCACCGTTGGCAGGGGGGAAACCTTCGTTTGTTGGAAACCCTTCACAATCCTGGGGAATATTCTTAGGAGGCACTTTTATTCAACCCCACATTGGGGGACACTTGTCTTGTAATCCACTAGGAGGAGTATCAAATCATGTTCCTTCCGGAACATCTTACGGACAACCTTATCTGGGCAGCATACAAAACACCACCTGGAATTCTCCGGGACAACAGCCTTATCCTCCTCATGGGTCTAATGTGTATCCGCCTCCAGGATCTACTCCTCACCACCCTCAAGGGAAAATTTTTTATCCTCCTTATGGGCAAGCAAATCACCCAGCCTATAATGCTTAGAACCCACCGGGTTATGCAAATGTTTCTCATCCATCATCGAATCCTGCTTATCCTGGCCAACAACAATTGTATGTAGGAGGACCTACTGGTTACAACCATCCACCTAACCCAGTTTATGGTCCTACTGGTGTTCCTATGCCGCACCAGTATCATCCACAGATTAATCGACAATTACCTTTCCTTGCAACTCTGGATCTCCCAGACTTGTCTCGGTTAACGAATGATCCTATTTTTCATTCACCGGTTTGGCCAGTCATTCCAACTAAACTTCCTTCTGATATTCTGAAATTTGACGGAAAATCTGGCGAAGACCCAAACAACCATGTGATGACTTTCCATTTGTGGTGTTCATCAAACTCCCTCATGGATGATTCTGTACGTTTGCATCTTTTCTAGCGCACACTTACAGGCTCGGCAACAAAGTGGTATATTGAACTACCACATGCTTCTTTTCATAATTTCAATTCCCTTGCCATGTCTTTCCTCACGCACTTTCAAATACCTATTCGCTACGAGACGGGTACTGAAGTCTTGACCTCCCTTCGTCAAACTGACTCTGTGCATATCTCTAACCATATTCATGAGTGGAGGCGATGATGAAGGATGACCAAGGTAATCATTCCTGACATATTATTGGCGAAATGGTTTACTAAATCACTTTTACCCTCGATCACTCACGATGTCGCTATGGGTGGCACGGTCACAGAGGAACAAGCCATTGCTCGGGCTCAGTAATTAGATTTGGTTTATTCACAATTTGGTACTTTGTATGATTTTCTTCTGAATGTTGCTCGAGCTAATAACGATCCATCTAAGACGTCATCATCATCTCATGCGGATGGCGTTATTGGTTCCATCGACACTCAATCTACTTCCCAATCGCTCACACTCTCCTCTACCTCCCTCCAAAATCATATCTCTGAGGTGAATGCAGTTCAATTTGCCCCTTCACAACAATCCATAGGTAAGAAGAAGACAAAGAATAAATCAAAAAATACCAATAACAATGAACAACCAAAAAATCAAGCTCAAACACCTGCTACCAAAAAGCAAACACAACAGAAACTGAAATTCCCGTGTATCATTTGTGGTGATGATCACTACACTTGAGACTGTCCACTTCATAATGAAGTGGCCAAAATTTTCCAAGGAAAGTCACAACCCACTGTGCTTACTCAGCCTTTTCCACAGTAGCAATCCATGGTTGCTCAAACCCCCTCTCCTGGGGGCAGTTCTAGCCATCCTGATGATGAGGCCTCGTCGAGTGCACATATTTATATGTTTAATGGGATTAATTTGACCACTCACTCTAAGACATATGACACACCAGGTAACCCTGACAAAGGAAAAGACACTAACGGTACCGGTACTTTACTGGATCCATCACCGTCCTCCGTTAGTATTCCATCGGTTAATCCTCCATCTAGACCACTTTAGATTGAGAACCCGCATTCGAATCTATATTATGCCCTCCTAAGAGAACTATACGTAAAGCTACCTTTGATCCTAGTTCACGTGCCGCCCAGAACTACAACATTGTTGAAGATTTGGCTCAAGTACCGTGTGCTATGTCTGCGTTAGAAGTTCTATAGCACTACCCCAGTCAACGTAGAATGCTCTTAACCACTATTGGCATTGTTTATCCTGAGTCGTCCAACCATATCATGTTTAACCTGAACAATTATGCATCTCGACTCTCCCACCAACTTGATTTCCAAGTTGATGTTGTTGTTCACAATCAACAAATACACCGAACTATTCTGGATGAGGGAGCCTTGACTTGTGTCATGTCTTTGGCGTGTTGGAAAGGTTTAAAATCACCTGCACTCAACAAATCCCCAATTATGTTACGTGCCTTTGATGTGTGAGGTTTTCATCCCCATGGGATTTTACAGTCCCTGCCCATCCAATTGGGTGGCAAAACTGTTACTGTTGATGTCGAGGTGGTCGATGCTCCCCTCGATTACAACTTGTTACTTGGAAGAAGTTGGTTTTATGCTATGACTGTTGTTGCCTCGTCGGTTTTTTGATGTGTCCAATTTCCTCATCAGGTAAAATTTGTCACTGTTGATTAGTTGGATTTTTGCACGACCGATGCTCGCGCTCTCGCTACCAACAATATTCCTTTCTTGGGAGACCACAAGATCATGTATGAAAGTGTTGGTGTTGTCTTACTAAAAGATTCTAGCCTCATGGGTACCTTCCCTACACCACTTCCACCAACTACACATCATATTGTCACCGTCGATATGATTTCGACTGCAGTTTATCAATCTTTGGAATCATCTGACCCTTGGATTGTACCTCGTCCGTTGGAATTCGATGCACTAGGTGATACAGTGCCACTTAGTCTAGCCGAAACATCATACATTTCTATCCAATCTACTTATCCCTTGTCGGATGACCAACATCTATTGGCACCTGACATTTCCTTGATGCAATCATGGTTGAGTTCCTTGCCGTCTGCGATTGATTACATTTCCCAAATTTTCCCTTAGATGAATCTATCATGGAAATGTTGAGCATTGACGAGCTACCTTGGGATGATAACCATCATCAATCCTCTTTTCTTCCCCCTCGTGAAGAAATTCGAGTAGATATATAGTCTATCTCCCCTCCTGATGTTGATTTTCTATTGTCTCCCATGATTTCAACTTTTGACGATTTGGATCCGGTAGTTGACATGGTGATCTCTTCGGTAGGGCTATTGGAGCTTGATCTCCTTACCCCTGTCGCAGCCCTCGACATGTGTTCTTTCCAGAGTGATTATCTTCTATCCAGCGAAGATCTCTTGGAAGCCATGACTGAGTTTTGTCCCTTGATATGGTATCCTTCCAGAGCGTTATTCACTTGGAAGCCATGATCAAGGAGAAACCACAAGCATAGTTTCCCTTCTCTGTGGCAAGCTCATTAAAAAATGAAATAGAGGCCCTGAGCATAGTTATTTTCCTGTGTCAATCTCGTTAAAAAATGAATTGGTCACCTCTCTTGAACCTTCTTTTCATCCACCCTTTTCTTTTTTCTCACCTAGTAGAGAACTTGGTGACAACCTCAAAGTCGAGGAATGAATTGAAGCTTGGAGGGCATGTCTCCAGCCTTTGATGATCATTCTGGAGTTAAGCCACTAGCTGTCAAGCTGGGGGCATACCAATCTTAGTCTTTGTTCTTTCTCATGCTCGTAAATACATGAGAATGCATCCGGGTAAACTTTTATCTCTTTTTTGGACCTGTATGGATACACAAAAAAGGAACCCCCTAGAGTCTCCTTTAAGCTCTTTTCAGACTCTCTAAACATGAAAATATTGCAGAGTGATCTTGCTTCCTTTCCCACTCGTTAAAAGGTTTGAAATGGCATCTTTCGAGTGATAATTTATCTCTTTTTCAGCCTCGCAATACTAACATTATGAAAAATGACAACATTGGAGTCTTGTTTAAGTCATTTTCAGACTCTCTAAAAATGAAAAACTATCGAGTTTACCTTCTATGGACTCATTAAAACAATCATGCATTGAAGGGCCCATATGGGACCGAACCCTTACTTCTTCCAGTTCGTTAAACAAAGGAAGAGGGACTTAGCGAAGGTAAGTTATATCAAGCATGTGTTACCCTCCTTGAGCTCGTTAAATTAAAAAGAGGTACTCGTCTATCTGGATGGGGGGGAAATTGAAAGAAGCAAGCCAAGCATTTTTTGAGAACATTACCAGTAATTCTTAGAGTCACCCTTGAACACGGCACTTTGTCTTTGCGCACATCATAATCCACTGAACCTCTGCACTGAACCATTCCTCTGAGTTTTTCTTACTCCTTTGGGTCACCCGACAAAAGTCCCAGTATCCACTGCATCATCGTGTTTTGGTCGATGTCATGTTTCTGTTGTTGTGCCTCAGTGTTCAAGGGAAGTATCCTCCTCAAGAGTCAACCATCACAAATATCTTGTCTCAATACCTATGTCAGTCCATGTTCATTTGATCTACCAATTACATCTCTGTGTCTGTTTCGTGTTGTTGATGGGGGATACATCAAGGCCCTCCTTCGACGAGTCTATTCTTGTTGACTTCAACACATTATCCATGAACTAGACTTAGAAACCAATTAGTACTTTGGGACCTGCATGCCTCAATGACAGGCCTCCTCATGTTCCACATTTTGTTTACATCATTGACCTCTGATCGGATGATTCCACGGATGTTCGACTTCATCTCATCCATTCACATTCATTGGAATGTACTAGGGTACCTTGGGAATCATTGACATCAATGGTGATTTCCCTCGTGCTTGTTAACGGTTTACATCATTGACCAATAATCAAGTGGTTTCTACCATGTTCAACATCAAGACATCTATTCACATGGTTAGATTCATACTACATCGGGATCGGTAAGAAGACCCTGGGTTGAGTGATCGCTCTGATATGTACTTTTCCCAGGTTGCGACAGAGTTTCTCTTGAACAATGACACATATACTGTCACATAGATCCACTTTGTATTGGTCATGGATATGTCTTGTCACCTCGTAGATCCACCGTGTAT
Organism: Picea engelmannii; assembly: GCA_009831015.1. Lineage (NCBI taxonomy): Eukaryota > Viridiplantae > Streptophyta > Pinopsida > Pinales > Pinaceae > Picea > Picea engelmannii. Next base: position 39,895 of record ML789781.1, on the reverse strand, counting down.
TCTTTGTGGCTATGATCAATTCAAGTCATAGGAGTATAGAACCACATTGTATCCTCTGTGTCTATACCTTTTATCAATATAATTGTGGATCCGCAATGTATTTTATGGCGGCCATATCTTGCAAGTCTTTATCACCCAAGCATAGGTATGCCTACCTTAGGTTTGAAACATGTCATAATATTTGTTGGATGTGTGTTTGCAGCTTCTATCAGGTTCTCCGAGTCCACAGCTTTGCTTTAAAGATTTGTAAAGTGTTTCAGCCATCATTCTCTCTTCTGACCTCACACTTTAGGGGGCATTCTGTTACACATGAAATTTGCACACCTAGGTACCTCGCCCTAAGTGTTGTAAAGTGTCATATAAGCGTTTCATACACCTTGACACCATGGAATAACCTATGTCACAATCCCTAGTCAATGTGGTGGAGGGATATATTACATGAAGGCCAAAATACCAAGTACACATGAATTATTATTAATATTCATGGAAAAGAAATTGATTAAGTGTGAGAATCAAGTGCACATGAATTATTATTAATATTCATGGAAAAGAAAGTAATTAAGTGTGAGAATCCACCTCACATTTGGTTTCCTATTTTTTAGGGAAGGTCGAGGATCTCTTGGATGGTTGAAATATTTTCTCCTTAAAATCCTTGAGAGATATTTCCTCCCCAAAATCCTTAAGAGATATTTTCTCCCTAAATATCTTAGAGATCCCTTTCTTAGTGGATCTGATGAGAGATCCTCTCCATGGTGGTTAATCCTCCAAATCCTATATAATGAGGGATTTATATGGAGGAAGGGGGGAATGGAGATTGAGAATTATACCAAACTTATGATCTCATGAGTGGTATTGAAGGGAGATGGAAAGAATTGTGAAGCATCTAACTTATGATCTCATGAGGAAGATGTCATTTGGAGCATCAACATTCTATGTGTGGATTTTTTAAGCAAGGGTTTGGATAAGGAGAGGTTGGTGAAGCTGTTGCACTACGTCCATGTCTGTAAGTAACACTTTTTTCTCATCAATATAATCAATGCTTGGCCTGTTTCTTTCAAACTTGTATTTGTTCCATATAAGTTTGTCTACAGTAGATGGATCTATGTTTTAGCTAATCTCAATAGAGTAAGAAGTTGTTTGTACTTTTTTTTGTCTTGCAGGATGTACCAAGGAGCTCAAGATCGAAGCACATCCTGGACCTTGCAGGGACAAACGACATTCATAAGGTACATGCTTTCCTCCTTCTCTTTTGTTCATTAGCTTGATTAGATCTAAAAGGAAGTTAGTGTCCATGTTAAGCACCTTCTGTCTTAGATTTAAGAGTCTATCTCTCAAGAAGAAATCTACCTATTCGCAGGGAGATTTTCCTACAACATTAACATGCTCCAATTATGGCCAAAATACAAAAATGGCTCCAAACTTGTTTTTTTTTTTTTAATTGATGTACAATTTTTCCTATGTGGAAATCTCCACCATCGATCTCCAATTGGAAGAGATCTAGAACATTGATCTTATTGGCCTTCCCAAGTTGTGGCTAGACCTCCACAGGCGTATCATAACTTTTCTTCACTGGAATCTTTCCCATCAAAAAATTTCAAATGTTGGGCACGTAGATCCCTCCAAAATTTGTAGTCCAAAACACTATCAAACTCTTTGCATTGAAGACCCTCCATCAGAAACAAAACATACCATGATCCTTGACCTTTTAAAAATCCAAGCTTCGGTAGCCTATTGGACTCGCCCATCAAAAACCTTCCCAAACAAGCCTTCCAAGAGCCTCCTTCCAAATAATTTCACTCAACCACTACGTGGAACTAGAAGATTCACCCTCTCTTGATGACGTGTCCTCTGACATGACACGCTGACGTGGTGGATTATTTGGCATTCTCCTCCACCCTTGTCCCTTCCAAGACAACATGATCATCCAATAGATCATACGGTCAACAATTGTTCCAATCGATGACCACGATAATCTCATAATCCAAAACTGTGCACTGGTTTCCTCGATGGGACTAACTTCATCGAAACTTTTCTGAACGAGCTCTTATGAAAATAATTTTCCTAAAGAATATATCCATGAGATCTGACAATCGAGAATAATCCCAACTGAACTGACGAATCTCATTCTTTCAAGCTTCTACCATCGAGATTCTCTTCTTCGGACTTCAAACTTATGTCTGAATTCAGACCTTTTGAATCCATCCTTCTGAGAGATCTATAACTAAGAAGGGATATGAATAATCTGACAGATCTTATTGTTTTGGGATCGTGTCATCGGACTCCTCCCTTCAGACTCCACATCATGTCCAAGTCCAAGTATTTTCTTACACTTCCTTCTCAAAGGCCTTTCAAGAATTCCCTACTCTGATCCTCTACTACTAAATCTCGACCCTTTATTCTCCAGGTCAAATTAATCTAGGCCATCAGTACAAAAAACTACATAGTCACCATGAAACTCACATGAATTCGATGTCTAGGGCGGAATTCAACTCTGCAACTGCATATCGACGCCATAAACCACTTCTTCGACTATTCTGAAGCACTAAAATTTGAAATATGCTTAAAATTTGTGGATTTCACTTTTGTTCTTCTTTGTTTCCCTCCCAAATTCGTCACAGAAAAAAAATGAAACAACGAATTTGTCAAATTTGTACTAGTTATGGCCCATACCACTTCGGTGTTGATCCAAAACCTCTCTGTAACGTCCCACGAGTTGTGTAACACTAATTAAAAGCGCACTTCAAAAAATGATTTTGAATTATAATAATAATTAATTCACAAATAAGCATGAAAGACTCACGTGAATTAATCAAGATCCATGCTACAACATAAAAAAAAATGAACAATGTGTCATGCACAAGAAATAACCAACAGGCATGCACACATAAATACAACTTAGAGATAATTAAATACACAATGGAATATACATTATACATAAAACATAGAGAGCACAGAGAGCAGACCAAAGACGTTCCTCCCAACCATATACATTGTTGTTCGTTTACTCTCAATAGTAGGTCACCCTTGAGCCAGGGCTATGGATCCACAAGGATGGGTCCTATGCCAAATCTAAAACACATAACAATTGGCTAACTAGCTCTTAGGTTTTCCCAACCACACAACAATCCTAATTTGCAGCTGTCTTTCCCCTTCATCCTGCCCAACCCAAAGAAATGAACCCCTTTCTCTCTCATGCAGTCCCTCAAGTTGTTCCATTTATCTCTAGGGCTCCAGTGCTATTTCTCAGAAAATATCCCTACTGGAAACTCCAAGGATTCTCAATTGTGGACACTTCTTTGAGAACTACCATCAATCTCATGCACACAGGAATCCATTCCCTCCTTGAATGATCAATAATTTATTACATCCATATAGCAATGACTCTCCTCTTCCAACCACTCGTTTCCATGCTCAGACCAAGAGAACACAAATTAGTAAGAATCAACAACCAAAAATGAAAGAATGAGAAGAGTGTAAGAATGAATGGAGAATAACCCCCAAAACATCCCACAATGGATGTTTATATAATTACATGAAATCCAGAACCACATGGAATCCCCCCACAAGAAGCTCATGTAACTGCTTTTCTCAATTAAATCCAATATGGCCAAATAAAATATAACAAAAAGACATATCCCCTTAATCCCCCTCTCTCGTGGAATCATAGCCCCCTATCTCTTTTCCTTGTCTGTCTTGCAGCCAACAATGTATTTTTATTAATGTATATAGAAGTATTTCATTTCCTTGGCACTATGGCCCCTTTTCCACTTTACCGGCTCACCAACCTAATGTCACATTTACATAATACATTCTAGTTCATAGGGGTTAAAACTGAGGTGTTATAGTGGATATACATGGTGTCTTTATGGTCTCTTTGTCCACCACAAAGGTAGAGTATATGGTATCTATTCATGCATTTACGAAGGACATTTTTCTTAAGAAACTATGTTTAGATGTAGGGGTAAATCAAAGAGCCATTATAGTTCAATGTGATAGTAAGAGCATTATT
>ML789780.1:574049-592649 GCA_009831015.1 Picea engelmannii | reverse complement strand
AATTAACAATGATATATATAAATGACAAACAATCTTCCTAAATATTGGGATGTTATAGCCTCACAACAAATGAACCAATATTTTATTTATATGCTTGGGATACCCATGCAATTGTAAATAAAGGATAGAATTCTCTTCAACTTATATCAATTATCATCTAGAGTGTGGATTAAAAGTTTCTTGAGAATTTATTATATTTACTACACATGATAAATGTAAATATTCTAAAATGCAACTTTACATGAGTGAAGAAGATAATTACATCTTGTTTTCATGTTTCAACATGGTATAAAAACTACCATATTATTTAGTCTTGTTTACTCTAAAATGTATATCGACTTTACAGCTTCAAGCTTCCCACATCAGCTTATTCTTGGCTCTCTTTTATTAACAACAAAATTATGAAATTTATACTTTAATCCTCCTTCAAGCCTACAATCATCTCAAAGACTCGAGACTTGCATATATATACAAGTTTTGTAAGGTGTTGTTCCAAAGTCTGTACTTAAGGCTTAAAAAGTACAATGTCTAGGCATCCGAAAGTGAATAAAGGATTAAAAAGGGGGAAGAATAAACCTTCGGGAAAGGAAGCTAAGGTTGATTTCCAGGTTTTCGCTGTCTCGCTTCCAACTATTCCTGGATGCTTATATCACGTTCAATCGTGGCCCATGAATGCTCAAGTTCTACCCAGGTGGTAGTTGTTTTAAGTATGGTATTGAAAAGGTTCAAAGCAATATGGGTTTGGTCCGACAAGTCGAGTTCAATATTAGGTTGTATTGCAACGGGAAGAGTCATAGAGAAATAGGAAAATTAAAGGAGAGTTTGAGGTTTTTGATGTTGTATCAATTTGATCGTATAAAAGAGAACTTTTGAATCTGATATTGAAGATAAAGTGCAAACCAGAGGCCTTTTCCCGTAACTGAGTTATCTTTTAAATAAATGGTGTGTGAAATGTGAGAAAAACATTAAGTTGTCTAAAATGTGAGGCTCCTATCAAGGGAGAATCTCACCCTGTAAACAAAAGAAGAAAAAGATGAGAAGAAATCTGACGAAGCATAAAATATGAAGATCTAAAAAGTTCACAGGTCTTGTACCTGCTAATAGTCGATACAGAGGAAAAACTATAAATGATATAGACCACTAAAAATTGATCACCAAAGTAGAGGTTTTACTAAATTGCAGTAAAAACATTCATCAGATATATATATATATATATATGCGAAATGAAATTGAATATGAAATCACAGAGGAAACAAACTCATAACACAGTCTTGATGGAATCAGGAGTCTTTGAATTTCTTTGTATTAAATTTCAAAAGGAGAGAGTCTCTATTACAATCAACCAAAAAGGTCCAGCCCTTTTTATTTCTTCTAATTTCATATTTATACAAATTTCTACATGTTGGAATTTCAATCGTTCCAGGAGTCTTTTCGGTTACAAAAAAAAAAGGAGATTAAATGTTTCAATTATTTGTCTCTGTCCTTCTTTCGGGCAAATGGAACACCTTCATTTCTTTGCTCTTCGAGTTCTAAAAATATAACAGGTAGACACTTGTCATTATTTGATATCGGAAACCTTCCCCTTCACATGCTCGGTGCAAGTGACGCACCTCTCCACCAACTGGACTATCAACCTGGAAGGTTCTGTTTGATTATTTGCCTCAAAAGTGTAATAATCCTTCACTAATTGTGGCAACTTTTCTTCTACCTGTCGGTCTTCGGCGTTGATAAAGCATAAATGTACACTTGGTTTTATTATCCATTTATGTACTTGGATTATATATGTCTAGGTTATCTGTGATATTTCAGCCAACTCTCTTTACTCATTCTCCTTGATATTGAGCAGGTGCTTAGCTATGTTAATCTGGCCCAGTGTCTCAGTGTTGTTTTCACTATTGAGATCCAACAAACTCCCATCTATGAAGCTGAAAGTTTCTTCACAAGATTTTCTTACCTCTTTATCTTGTTGTCTGCCTTCTGATATGTTACGCTCCCATGCCTTCAGCAAGATGTTACCTCGAGTCTTCTCTAGGATGGAAATCCTGGAACTACTACCCGTTTCCTTTTTTTTCCTGGCTATATCAGCCTCTTGGAAAGCGACCCGAGCTGCCCCAGCGTCTTTTTCTCTGAAGGAGATTTTTTCCAGTACTTGATCAATGAGTTGGCAGTGGTTTTGAATAGTTTCCACTTTAGCAAGTAAATCTTGTTGAGCTGCCGACACTCTTTTTCAGATTTCTATGGCTTGGGATTGGAATATCTCGATATCTGTCATTTGGCTTTCGGTGAAATTTAATTTGGACTGTAACTACCCTATCAATTCTCCTTGCTGGCTTATTTGTGATTGGTTGGTGTGAGCCATCTATTGTGTCTGTTCGAGATTGGATTTGAGCCACTCGATTTCCTTTTGATTGGTTTCTCTATCTAGCTCTATACCTGTGTTCGCCTAATCTCTGGCGGTTGCTTCTGTTGTAGCCAATTTATCCTCCAAAGTTTTGATCAAGCGGTTTTTCCACTTCAACTGTTATTTTAGGGACTCGACAAAATATTGGTTGGTTGTAGCAAAAGCCCCCAACGTCCCTGTTGTCTGAGTTGCAAATTCCTCTTTTTTCATGGCTCTCCCATCAACAAGGATTTTAAATTTCTTGGTTGTCGTGTCTGCTTTTTGATAAAGTTCTTGTTTCACAATGGCCTTTCTCTTCTTATCAAAGAAAAATTTGTTCAGAGGCAACTCTTCCACAGTTATGGGCATTAGTTCTTCACCGAAAATCCATCTGCGTCTAGGATCCCCTTAGTGGACTGTAGGGGAGTAACAGAAATGATTGGACTGTTGATCTGCTTGGATGATTTCCCTATGGTAACAACTGAGGCTAGCTTGCTTGGAGGATTGGGGATCTCGGCTTTTTGTTTCAGGCCCCCGGTTTGCTTCTTCTTTTCCTGTTGTTCCTCTTGGTCAGGTCCTGAATATTTGGATCCCTTGGCTTTCGTTTGCTATACATATGCAGTCAGTGGGTTCTTACCCTATAAGACTGGGGGAAGGCAGCTCCTCCGGTGTTTCTGAAATTTGAAGAAATCAACCATCTCCTCGGACGACAAGGTTTGAATCTGACTTAGGACATCGGTATAGGATCTCACCCCTCGGAAGATGTTGTCATGAGGCTCACGATCTTGTGTGGGTCGTGCTTCTTGAACTCAATGTGGATAAATTTAATATCCTTTAGAGTCATTGCCTCGACTTTTGTATGTTCGAAATCTAATAAATAATATGTATTCAAATGAATGGAGAAGGTCGGCCATACCTTCTTCGAACATCCTTTAAGCTCTTTGCTTATGCCACCAATCATAGTTTGCCTAGCAATTTCACAACAAGCTAGCAAGTCCAGTATGAATAATGGTAGAGCATAGGGGGGAATAGAGGTGCCAAAAACCCTGATGTATGAAAATTCCGCCTCTATGTACCAGTCGGCCACATTTCTCAAGTTGGTGGCGATGTTATCTAAAATCTTGGGCGGTGGGTTGCCGAAGATGGAGATATGCATTTGTACCATTACCCTATTGAAAATTTCATATATAAAATATGTGGCCTTATCTTCCCAAAGTTTTGAGTGGTAGACATGGATAGGCTCAGCCTCAAATAGAGTCCATCTCTAGCTCATTAGGGGGAAAGGCATCATGAAACAAACAACATCCATGATGTAGGCAGACATAAAAAATGAAGCGGCCTTTCCATTTGCCCTCTACATCCGATATTCAGTAATCTAGCTTGTTAAATTGTCTCACAACAATTTGGCCCAGTCAAAGGAACAGCCTTCAGCGAATGTATGAATGAGAGGCACCCACGGGAGAAAAAATGTGTGGTGTCCTCCTTCCCATACAGCCTACAGGTCATCATTGCTATACATTTGAATTGCGGTTCCAAGAAAGAGATTGAATAAACTTCGTTACCATCCGCCCTAAACTTTGTGGGGTGCGAGACCCAATCCTTGATCAGATCAAACAAGTTTCTGTCGTATTGCTTGCATTCTTTCCACTTAAAACCTTCCAAAAACTCGGCATTGTGTGAGAAGTTTGGTGTGGGTGACAATTGGTACATCACCTGCAAATTTTCTGGTCTGAAGGTCCCAATGGTCACCTTCTGCTCGTTGATAATAGTTCTGGTCAGGATGTCCACATGATCTAACGCCCATCGGATCATATCATAGTAGGGAAGGAGTCGTGGCCTGGCCACTATCTCATGCATCTCTATTTGAACGACGATTTTGTATTTGGTGGCCAAATCATCCTTCTCATTATCGCTGGAATCATATGAACAGTTCACCATCTCGGACTGAAGAACCTCGGAGACGTATGACCAGGTTCTGACAGAATCAATACTTCGGGGCGAAGTATCAGAAACATTATCTGAGCCTTGCCCTGAATTCTTAGCAAATGTCTTGGATACTTTTCGTGGAGCCATGATAGAGGATTCTGACTTAACTCTCATGTAGTAAAAATGTGTATACATACAGAAATTATCCTGGTGAGAAAATCTTATTTGCGCAAGATAGAAATGAACTTCAAAACAATGAGAGAAAGAACTCTATATCTTGACCATTTAAAACTCCGGCGTCCTTATGAACAGAACGGTCAAATCATTTTTTGAAAAAGATTTAGCAATAAAAACAATATCTTTACCTATCACTTCACCTTATTTCAAATAAATGCCATAAATTTTTTACGGGTCGTAACACACAAGTTAGCACAAAAAACATTTAAATTTAACCCGTAGACGGTGCGTGTTAATATTTGTATTAATGCACTGATTAATCTGGCTTAGCTTCTTTAATTAGGTTTTCTTTAAACTTTAATCACCCTTTTCGACGTTCATCGTATCGGGAGATTTCATTCCTATCCTTCGAGCTCCTAAAACCCGAGATCGCGATGACGCGATCTAATTAAGCAAAAACATTATATGTATTAAGTCTTTAATTAATATCATGATTTCGCGACTCGGGGCTACAAAGGTATAGTTTCTTGGAAGATTGAATGTCGAGTCACGAAACCCCAACATTGTTTAACTACAGTTTAAAACGACTTACCCCTGATACTAACCCGGGTGACTTGTAAAACTATATCGCAACTTCGCCTATCGAAGTTATGACGATAAGACATTTGGGGAGAGCGATCGTCGAGACGCGAAATCCCAACATAACTTAACTAAGGTTTAAGTAACTTTACTCTCGACGCTAACCTAGGTAAGCTTTCAAGGTTGTTTCGTGACTTCACGCCTCGGGGCTTGGAAACCGTGTGACTTGTAACTCCCGAAACATGATATCCCAAGGTATATAAAAGTGAAAAATCTCGTTTAACAGTTAAATGGAAATGGATTAGGAGTACAATGGCCATCACCACTTCACAAATCAGGACTACTGATATTTTCAGTGGGTAAAGATCACGAAGTAAAAAACAACTTAATGGTCAACCTTTGATTTTAAGAATTACATTTAAACCAGTTGAGAAAGGAGACTCCAACATAGGCTCCAACTAGGGATCTCATCTTCCTGCGAGACGGGAAGAACAGTAGACCACGTGCCTATATTGGGTAAATGGAGTCATTGGTTTTACTTCTGCAAAACTTGCTTAAGGAAAGGGGATACAGAGGGAAGAAGAGATTTCATCTTTTACTTCCGAAAGTCTTTTCAACACTCAAATGCGTTTCAAAATCAGTTGCAGCCCCTTTCATGACTTTCTCTTTCTTGTTACTGAATTCAAGTCTGCCTTAAGACAATCAAAACAATCCTAGGAAATCCAACAGATCTTGTGGCTTTTGGCTTGCATCAAACGAAGTTTATTACATGTTTTTAATTGGGGAGCCCTGTCTGAACTTAGGATGCAGATCCAGTTTCAAGAAAGTTGATTACCAAAGTAGAGTGAGATTCATGTATAACAAATTTACAGACATCTCAGATATTGCTTCACTGACAGTGATCTTGTTCAGTACCCCGGTGAAGTTATCTAGCCCTTTTTACTGAATTTGCTTTCACCGCTTCGAAATATATTTATGCATTTAAATACTGAGAAGAGGGAAATCATTTTTGAATTTCCTTTCATCGTTTCTTTGAACTAAATGGGGGCAATCAAATATGAATTTCCTTTCACCATCTGTCTTATAATTTACTTTTTAGAACATGAAGTGGGGGCAATCAATTTGTATGAGGGATGATATCTGTGTAATATTTACAGTCAAGGTCTGTCAACTTGCTTTGATTACTCGGTACCAACCTTCCCTTAAATTTCAAAACACCTTAGCCTGCAGGGAAAATGGGAAAGATTACTTCCAGGGGCCTTCTTTCGAGCAAGCCTCAATCCTTCAAAACTGTTGAAAAACCTAGAAGAGTCAGGATCAACCTATGCATAACTTTGTTTAGTAAGAGACTGAGTGTTTGTGAAGACTAGCTTACTTTCTGAAATCTACTTTACAGCTTCCAAAGCTAAAACGTAATCTCTTATCCCTATGTATAGAACCTGGAAATAAGCTTGGTTTTTTAAGAAGGTATGTCTATGGACAGAAAAAGGTGACGGAGAGAGATCTGGGATTCGAAACACAGGGATCATGGATTAAAACCGACCTTGGGACCCTTTTCCGGAAGCTCTTTACTTTCTCTGCTTATCTTAATTACCTCCTATCTTTATCTAGGTGAAACTCTTAGAATCCAAAGTAAGGAGTCGTTCTTTTGATAACCAGTCAAGCGAAAACATCATAATTATGAGACCGTCACGACGCTTTAGAGACCTTCGTTAAAAGAAAAGAAAAACTCTCAGGAATTGCCTTACCATTTCGTTTTCTTTTAAAATAACGGAAATCTTTTTCTATCACCTATTTTCGGCAAATTTAGTCTCTGATATATGACTTTATGTTTGCTCCTTTCTCTCGTGTGGGCTGCAAGCCAAAATCCTATAAACACGAAGAGTGCTTTTTAAAAGAGCTAAATGTATTGAAAATTTTGTATCTCTACTTCTACAAAAAAAAATTACCTAATTAATTAGAGGTGAAACTAAACTTACCAAAGAGAAATTATGAAATAGAAAGAAAACACAAACTAGTATATACAATGGAAATTTTTTGGGAACCAATTATTACATATAGTGTTTTAAATAACGCCTGTTGACAAGGGCATCGAAGATTTTACCGTCCAGATTTTCTAATAGAAACGAATTTTTTCCTTCGAGAGCTACGACTTTGAATGGTCTGTACCAGATATGATTGAATTTACCGTGTTTTTCCGAATCTTCCTTCCTAGCATTCCATTTCAAGAGAAAATCGTCGGGGAGAAACTCTTTGTCTTTTGCCTTATGGTCGAATAATGTTTTCATGTCGTCTTGGTATTTCTGCAACCTTTCGTCCACTTGGACCCTGTGTTGTTGTACTTCAATCAACTAGTTTATCCTTCTTGTGACATGATCCAGTTCTTTTTTCTCATCTTACCAAAGTTTCATTATGGGAAGCGCTAGATTTATGGGTAATACCACGTCAGTCCCGTACACCATTTGGAAAGGAGAAGTGCCAATAGATTTTTTTGTGCCTATCCGGTTTTCCCATAAAGCGTATTTCAAATGTACGTGCCAAGATTTTTTGTTCTCATTCAACACTTTCTTAATTACATTGATCATACTCTTGTTTGAAGACTCGGCTAGTCCATTTCCTTAAGGGTAATATGTCATGGAGTGGTCGAGCACGATATTGTATTTTTGGCAAAAACTGATCATAGCCATAGATTTAAAAGCTTGGGCGTTATCTGTGACTATCTTTCGGGGGCAGCCGAATCTAGACAAAATGTTCTCTTCTAGGAAATCTATTACCACTGAATTAGTTGCCCTTCTGGTTGGAATAGCCTCCACCCATTTAGTGAAGTAATATGTGGCAGTCAGGATCCATTTGTGTTGAGCGCTAGAATGGGGGTTAATTTCACCTATAAAATCTAGTCCCCATTGCTGAAAATGGGCTTTCGTCTTGACCGGAACCAATGGTAGCACTGGGAGTTTATGTTTTCCTACGAACAATTGGAAAGGGTTGCAGGTTCTGACTTTGGCATTGACGTTTGAGAAAAAAATTGGCCAATAATACCCTACCCTAAGGATTTTATAAGTTGTCGCCCTCCAAGCATGATGTCCCCCGCACACTCCTTTGTGAAATTCACTTATGACCTTCTCTATTTCTGATTCAACCAAACAAACCAACAGGAAGCCAACTGGGTCCTTCCAATAAAATTGACTTTCGGATATACAGTACTTGATCGCATGTAGTTTTAGCATCCTGGCTTTGGATGGGGACAAATCACTCGGGCATTTCAAGGTCAGTAGGTAGGACACTATGTTTTGTACCAATCAGATGAGGCAAACTTCTCTTCGATTCTGATTGCACTTGTCTGCTCATTGAGCTCATTCATGTACACACTCTCTTCACATTCCTGTAGGCCATTTATACCGAGGGCTCTGAAATTTGATTCAGCTAAGAGCTTAGACAAGCCTTGACCTTTTACTAGTCTTGTCAGTTTTATCTCCAGATCAAATTCTTGAATTTTAGCGAGCCATCGTCCCCTTTTGCCATCACTATCGGATTGAACCAATATGTATTTTACGGAGCTGGTGGGTACGTTCGCGATTACATTGGAATGCAACACATAAGTTCTAAAATCCTTTAATGCCTTCACCATAGCGTACGCTTGTTTTTCAATTATATCATATTTGAGTTCAGCGTCTCTGAGACTTTTATTGAAAAAGGCTATCAATTGCTCGAAACCTTCTTCATTTTTCTGGAGGAGTATCGCGGCAAGTGTATGTTCAGAGGTGAACGAGAAAATAAGAAAATCCTTTAGATAATCAGGGCTTGCCAATACAGGTGCCTCGCTTATAACCTTCTTGATGCGTGCAAATGATGCTTTGGCCTCTGCTGTCCATTTCACTTCGATGTTCTTCTTTAGCATATCTGTGATCAATTTAACAATTTCATCAAAGTTTGGGATAAATCTCCTCAAAAAAATTATTTTTCCTAAGAATGACTGAATTTCTTTTACGTTTCTAGGAATATTTATAGTGTCTATGGCTTCAATCCTGCTAGGATCAATTTTAATTATGTCTCGAGACACAATATGGCCCAAGAGTTTACCTTCTTGCATGGCAAAGTGAGACTTCTTGGGGTTTAAAGACATACCAAAGCTGCGGCATTTTTCAAACGTCTGCTTGAGATGTATCAAATGATCTTCGTCAGATTTAGAAAAAACGGTTAGATCATTGAGATAGATAACCACAAAATTGTCTATTTCGTCAATGAAAGCGATATCCATAGCACGTTGGAAGGTGGCACCTACATTCATTAGACCAAAAGGCATCTTATCATACATGAATGTACCCCAACGGGTAGTGAAGGTTGTTTTTTCTTTATCATGTTCATTTACGACAATTTGATTGTACCCGGAGAACCCATCGATCATCGACATCCTATTTGCCCCAACTACCTTTTTTAATACGTGATCCATTTTGGGTAGAGGGTAGTTGTCTTTGAGGGAGGACTTATTTAGATTTTTCAAATCAACACAGTCTAATCTCCCCACTCTTCTTTCTAACTGGGACCAGCTTTGCTACCCAATCGGAGTATCTCAGTGGTAATATTATTTTTGCGTCCAAGAGCTTTTTAACTTCTCTTTCGCCCACGAGAAATAATATAGGGTTGATTTTTCTAAGTTTTTGTCTAAAGTGTTTGACACCAGGCTTCAGGGGTATCTTGTGTTCGATCACAGTGGTGTCGTAGGTTCTTAGTTCTTTGTAAGACCAAGCGAAGATGTCTTTATATCGCTCAAGTAATTCTTTATACTTTATTTTTACCTCAGGAGGTAGGTACTTTGATCTTTTTACCATCCTAGGCTCCTCTTTGGTCCCTACGTTGTAGTCTTCAACCTCTTCTAGTTGGGGTTGCAGAGTGGATTTTAAGGGCATATCATTCTGATCGAACAGTCTCTCCAAGGGGATTAGTCCCTTCGGAATCTGATCATTCTTTAAAACCAACATGCGATGGTTAGCAATTTTTTCTCGCAACTCCTGAGGCTCCTCTCCCTCTTGCATAATCTAGGTATGATCATTTTGTTCCTCCTGGTCAATGTGGGTTTCAGAGAATTCACCCACCATTTCCAAGAACTTTCTGATATGTTCGTCATCCTCAAAATCCTGCCAGTGTTGTATATTGTTTGGTATGGATGGTATGTGCCTTACCTCTATGTGGTACTTTAATTTCAAAGTGGTGGGGGGTACGAAAGTTGAAGCCACTTTGGCCAGTGAATTGGCTTGTTGGTTTTCGGTCCATGGGATGAAATGAACCTTTACCGATGAAAAGAAATTTTCCATAAGATCCCAGGCGCAATTTCTGTAAGATCTCAATCTTGGGTGTTTGTCCTGGTATTGCTGATTTATCTGCTTCACTATCAACTATGCGTCTCCATAAACTTCCAGGTTCTTTATGTTCAACTTCCTGGCAATTTCCAACCCTAAGACTAAGGCTTCATACTCACATATGTTATTGGTGTAGTCTATATCCCACTGAGCCTATAAGAGAAAGGGATAACAAATTTGTTTTTAGGTGCCACAAAAGTACTCCTGCACCTGCTCCTTCACATGACAGAGCATTGTCAAAAAACATTTTCCAAATCCCAGTGCTATGCATATTTTTGTATGTCTCTCCTGATTCATTATTTTCTAAGTAATTCTCTTCTGCACGGCTATTTACATCATCATCAAAAGACAAAATACAATTTCCTAGATCTTGATCGGCAATATAAACAGGATAATTGTTAGGATTCTGAGGGTCGCTCACTGTGTAGGCTAGCCTTGTTTCCCTGTATAGCCGAGTAAGTTGTCCACCAAACACAAAAATCGTGGTGTAGATCATGTCTAGTTGAAGGGACCCACCAAGTTTGGCTCCCCACAACCTAGATAGCAGTAATCCATACTTCAGGGGTATATCAGCAATAACTACATCCATCAGGATGCTTTTCACAGGGACCTATGCAAGAGTGACTACTAAATCTTTTATCATACCCATGCACTTAACTCTTCTTGAATCGAAAGAGTAGAGATCTCCATAAGGCCTGGTGATCTTGAGGCCTAGTCTATCCATAATAGTTTTGGGCATCACATTATGTGAGGCCCCAGAGTCTAGCATGCAGTTATGCAGAAGTCGATCATGCACATTCAAGGTGATATAGAAGGGAGCGACGGTGTCTCTAGCACCCTCGAAATGTGGACCAAAATTGATATTGGGTTTATCATCTTCCAAGTTTATCACGTCAGAGTGACTTTCTAGCTCCGAAAAACCTATCGCTTTGGTCATATGCTTTCAATATACAGGATTCTTCGCTAATTCCACCAGAGGGATTGGTATTTTTATCTATTTTATCTCATTTTCGAGGCTGAACCCTCCACTACCTTTGTTTGTTTCTTTGGTCGAAACCCCGGACTCCTTTTCTAATTTATCTGTTTGTGTTGATTTATCACCCATGAATTTATCTACCAGTATATGTGTTTCAGTTGTCTTGGTTTCCTTTGTTTGGGTCTCAACCTCCTTTACTTTGGGATCTAACAAGTCTGCCCCTTTCATTTTGCTATTAGATGACTCGGTCTCTTTTGGGACGGGCTCGTATACTTCACCTCTAGGGAGAATTTTCTTGGGTTGAGGAGTCAACACAGGTTTTCTTTTAGACCTCAGATTATACCTAGGTTGGACCTTAGCCATTACAGAATTGGTCGTTTCTTGACATACAGCGAAATCAGTGTTGTTTATGTCATCATCTTTATTTGATGGTTATTGTGCGTTTAAGGACTTCTCATAATCCTCTTTGGTTAAAAAAGGTTGAGTGCAGTCGTCACCCAAATTTGTCACATCTTCTTCCAGACCCTCGAAATCTTGCAAGTCATTTCCTCCTATAAAATTTCCATTTTTTAAAGGGGTTTGAATTTTTCGGTCTTCATTTTTAATCTGCCTTTGTTGATTTTGAGGATTGGGGTTTCTTCTGAATTCCCTTTTAACGAAAGGATCAGCCTTGGATTGATCTAGCTCCATTCTGGAAATATTATTTGATAACTCCTTAATTATCCTAGCCATATAATCCATTTTGTTGTATGTGGATCTATTGGACCCTAAGGGTCCCGCTTGTTCCCTAAAACATTTGTTTTCTCAGTTTCCCGTTTCTACCTTGGTTTTCAACTTTCCAGAAGCCAACATATTAGATTCGATTTCTACGGCATCATCTTGCATTCAGGTTAGGGTAGCCCCCCTCCTTTCTCTCAAAAGAAGTGTGAAATCGGGTTCGAAGGCTCCCGCAAAGGTTTCCTTGACTGCAGGTTGGGATGGTTTAACTTTGACCAGGATCTTATTATATAACTTGTTAAATCTTTGAATGAATTCCATAACAGTTTCCGAAGTCTTTTTCTTTAAAGAACCAAACTATGTCAAAT
This sequence comes from Picea engelmannii, assembly GCA_009831015.1. Lineage (NCBI taxonomy): Eukaryota > Viridiplantae > Streptophyta > Pinopsida > Pinales > Pinaceae > Picea > Picea engelmannii. The sequence goes on along the minus strand of ML789780.1, from coordinate 580,169 downwards.
AATACAAATGGTCTTTCCTTTCGCCCCATTGTCTAAGAAAGGAGTCTTCTAGGGCATCATAGGATAATATCGATCCTGCGGGTAGACTTCGAAACCAGGTTCGTACCTGTCCTTCGAAAGTCTGAACAAACAACCTCGAATATACGTCTTCATGCTCGAGACCTAGGATATCGACGAACTAATCAAATAATTTTATATGTTCGTCTGCGGTCAAGTCCCCTTCCCCTGTAAATTTAGGTAAGTTTTTTATGTAATTTTTAGGAAGGTCGTGAAGAGGGACGGGCAGGACCAAAGGCGTATATCTCGCAACTACTTTAGAGAAAACTCTAGGAGGCGGGGGAGGCCCTTGGCCCCCTGCTCCTCCTCCTGGAGCCACTCCACCTCCCCCTCCTAAAACCCCTCCACCTCCTCCTCCGACGGCCACCATCAGTACTACTGGATAGGAAAACGGTGTGTTATATAGAGGGTTCTGGAAGATTAAAAGTGAATATCTAGCTTCTTCGAAAGACGAGAAAACCGAAGACGGGTGAAAAGAGATGCGAGGACTTGGCTCCTCGGATTTGAAAGAGATGTAATCAGGGGAACCCGCGGGTGTGGAATCTGAGTATATGGTATACTCTTCAAGACTTGGTGAGGTCGTGAAATCTAGCTGAAGAGTCGGCGGAATATCGATCTCTGATAAATTCAATACGGGGTTTTTGCCTTTGTGTACGCCAGAGGTTGTTGGAGGGATTTCACTTTTAACCTTAGAGAGAAGTAAGGTTGGATTGATGGTTTCGGGAGGGGAAATGTATGAAGTTGAAGGTTCAAAAGAACTCTTGGTCTTGGGTTGTGCGTACTTAAGATGGTAGACTACAGTAGTTGGCTTAAGGGAACCTCTTGTTTTCAGTATTTTTTTGGATCAGAAACGGGCGTGGTTTGTTTACCCTCCGGGTTTTGTCTGGTATTCCTTCGACCAGATGCCAGCTTATTTAAACGTGGAGTCACCAAGTGAAATATAATAAAATCCTTTAGAAGGTTTTCACTCTTTGTTCACTATCAAAGGGAGAAACTTGCAAAAATGTCATTCTTCCCAGGGAAAAGGTTTCGTAACTTCGATCCCTGGCAACGGCGCTAGAAAGATGTTGTTCCAAAGTCTGTACTTAAGGCTTAGAAAGTACAGTGTGTAGTCATCTGAAAGTGAGTAAAGGATAAAAAACGGGGAAGAATCAACCTTCGGGAAAGGAAGCTAAGGCTGATTTCCAGGTTGTCATTGTCTTACTTCCAACTGTTCCTGGATGTTTATATCTCGTTCAATCGCAGCCCATGAACGTTCAAGTTCTACCCAGGTGGTGGTTGTTTTAAGTATGGTATCAAAAAGGTTCAAAGCGATATGGGTTTGTTCCGACAAGTCGGGTTCAATATTAGGTTGTCTTTCAATGGGGACAGTCATAGAGGAACAGGAAAATTAAAGGAGAGATTGAGGTTTTTGATGCTGTATTAATTTGATCGTATAAAAGAGAACTTTTGAATCCGATATTGAAGATAAAGTGAAAACCAAAGGCCTTTTCCCATAATTGAGTTATATTTTAAATAAATGGTGTGTGAAATGTGAGAAAAACATTAAGCTGTCCAAAATGCGAGGCTCCTATCAAGGGAGAATCTCACCCTGTAAACAGAAGAAGAAAAAGATGAGAAGAAATCTGACGAAGCATAAAATATGAAGATCTAAAAAGTTCACAGGTCTTGTACATGCTAATAGCTGATACAGAGGAAAAACTGTAAATGATATAGACGACTAAAAACTGATCACCATAATAGAGGTTTTACTAAATTGCAGTAAAAACATTCATCAGATATATATATATATATATATATATGCGAAATGAAATTAAATATGAAATCACAGAGGAAACAAACTCATAACACAGTCTTAACGGAATCAGGAGTCTTCAGATTGCTTTGTATTAAATTTCAAAGGGAGAGAGTCTCTATTACAATCGACCAAAAAGGTCCAGCCCTTTTTCTTTCTTCTAATTTCATATTATACAAACTTCTACATGTTGGAATTTCAATCCTTCCAGGAGTCTTTTCGATTACCAAAAAAAAAAAAGATTAAACGTTTCAATTTTTTGTCTCTGTCCTTCTTTCGGGCAAATGGAACACCTTCCTTTCTTTTCTCTTCGAGTTCTAAAAATATAACAGGAAGACACTTGGCATTATTTGATACCGAAAACCTGCCCCTTTGCATGCTCGGTGCAAGTGACGCACCTCTCCACCAACTGGACTATCAACCTGGAAGGTTCTGTTTGATTATTTGTCTCAAAAGTGTAATAATCCTTCACTAATTGTGGCAATTTTTCTTCTACTTGTCGGTATTCGGCGTTGATAGAACATAAATGTACACTTGATTTTATTATCCATTTATCTACTTGGATTATATCCGTCTGGGTTATTTGTGATATTTCAGCCAACTCTCTTTCCTCATTCTCCTTGATATTGAGCAGGTGTTTGGCTATGTTAATTTGGCCCAGTGTCTCAATGTTGTTTTCACTATTGAGACCCAACAAACTCCCATCTATGAAGCTAAAAGTTTCTTCACAAGAGTTTCTTACCTCTTTAGCTCATTGTCTGCCTTCTGATATGTTATGCTCCCATGCCTTCAGCAAGATGTTACCTCGGGTCTGCTCTGGGATGGAAAGCATGGAACTATTGCCCGTTTCTTTTTTTGTCATGGCTATAACAGCCTCTTGGAAAGCGACCTGAGTCGCCCTAGCTTCTTTTTCTCTGAAAGAGATGTTTTCCAGTACTTGATCAACAAGTTGGTAGTGGTTTTGAATAGTTTCCACTTTAGAAAGTAAATCTTGTTGAGCTGCCGACACTCTTTTTTGGATTTCTATGGCTTGGGATTGGAATATCCCGATATCTATCATTTGGCTTTCAGTGAAATTTAATTTGGTTTGTAACTGCCCTATCAATTCTCCTTGTTGGCTTATCTGTGATTGGCTAGTCTGAGCCATCTGTTGTGTCTGTTAGAAATCAGATTTGAGCCACTCGATTTCCTTTTGATCGGTTTCCCTAGCTAGCTCTATACCTATGTTCACCTGATCTCTGGCAGTTGCTTCTGTTGTAGCCAACTTATCCTCCAAAGTTTTGATCAAGCGGCTTTCCCGCTTCAAATGTTCTTTTAGGGACTCGATAGAATGTTGGTTGGCTGTAGCAAAGTCCCCCAACGTCCCTACTATTTGAGTTACAAATTCCTCTTTTTTCATGGCTCTCCCATCAACAAGGATTTTAAATTTATTGGCTGCCATGCCTGCTTCTTGATAAAGTTATTTTTTAACAACGGCCTTTCTCTTCTTATCAAAGAAAAATTCATTCAGAGGCAACTCTTCCACAGTTATGGGTGTTAGTTCTTCGCTGAAAATCCATCCTACGTCTGGGATCCCCTTAGTGGACTGTAGGGGAGTAACAGAAACGATTGGGCTGCCGATCTCCTTGGATGATTTCCCCGGGGTAACAACCGAGGTTGGCTTGCTTGGAGGATTGGGGATCTCGGCTTCCTATTTTGGGCCCCCGGTTTTCTTCTTCTTTTCCTGTTGTTCCTCTCAGTCAGGTCCTAAATCTTTGGATCCCTCATCTTCCATTTGTTGTACATCTGTAGTCGGCGGGTTCTTACCCTGTAAAACTGGGGGAAGGCAGCTCCTCCAGTGTTCCTGAAATTTGAAGAAATCAACCATCTCCTCGGGTGACAAGGTTTGAATCTGACTTGGGACCTCGGTATAGGATCTCACCCCTCAGAAGATGTCATCATGAGGCGAATGCTCATGTTCATACCTTTTAAGGCCACAACTCGCCATGTGATTGCCCACGATCATGTGTGAGTCGTGCTTCTTGAACTCAATGTGGATCAATTTAATATCCTCCAGAGCCACTGCCTCGGCTTTTACATGTCTGAAATCTAATAAAGAATATGTATTCAAATGAATGGGGAAGGGCGGCCGTACCTTCTTCAAAAATCCTTTAAGCTCTTTGCTTATGTTGCCAATCACAGTTTGCCTAGCGATTTCGCTACAAGCCAGCCTGTCCGATATGAATAATGGTAGAGCATAGGGGGGAACAGAGGTGTCGAAAGCCCTGATGTATGAAAATTCTGCCTCTACATACCAGTCGGCCATGTTGCTCAAGTTGGTGGTGATGCTATCTGAAATCATGGGTGGTGGGTTGCTAGAGATGGAGATATGCATTTGTACCATTACCCAATTGAAAATTTCATATATAAAATATGTGGCTTTATCTTCCCAAAGTTTTGAGTGGTAGACATGAATAGGCTCAGCATTAGATGGATTCTAGCTCCATCTCATTAGGGGGAAATGCATCATGAAACAAACAACATCCATGATGTAGGCGGACATAAAAAATGAAGCAACCTTTCCAATCGCCCTCTTCATCCGATATTCAGTAATCCGACTGGTTAAACTATCTGACAACAATTTGGCCCAGTCGAAGGAATAGCCTTCGGCGACTGTATGAATGAGAGGCACCCACAGGAGAAAAAATGTGTGGTGTCCTCCTTCGCATACAGCCTACAGGTCATCATTGATATATATTTGAATTGTGGTTCCAAGGAAGAGATTGAATAAACTCTGTTACCATCCGCCCTGAACTTTGCGAGGTGTGAGACCCAATCCTTAATCAGATCAAACAAGTTTCTGTCGTATTGCTCACATTTTTTCCGCTTAAAATCTTCCAAAAACTCAGCATTGTGTGAGAAGTTTGGTGTGGGTGACAATTGGTACATCGCTTACAAATGTTCTAGTCTAAAGGTCCCAATGGTCACCTTCTGCTCGTTGATAATAGTTCTGGTCGGGTTGTCCACATGATCTAATGCCCATCGGATCATATCATAGTAGGGAAGGAGTCATGGCCTGGCTGCTATCTTATGCATCTCTACTTGAATGACGATTTTGTATTTGGTGGAAAAATCATCCTTCTCATTATCGCTAGAATCATCTGAACAGTTCACCATCTCGGACTGAAGAACCTCGGAGACGTATGACTAGGTTCTGACAGAATCAATACTTTGGGGTGAAGTATCAGAAACATTATCTGAGCCTTGCCCTGTATTCTCAGCAATCGCTTTGGACACTTTTTGTGGAGCCATGATAGAGGATTCTGACTTAGCTCTCCTGTAATAAAAATGTGTATACATACAGAAATTAGCCTGGTGAGAAAAGATTCTTTGCACAGGATAGAAATGAATTTCGAAATAATGAGAGAAAGAACTCTATATCTCGATCATTTAAAACTCCGGCGTCCTTATGAACAGAATGGTCAAATCATTTTTTGAGAAAGATTTAGCAATAAAAACAATATATTTACCTATCACTTCACCTTATTTCAAATAAATGCCATAAATTTTTTATGGGTCGTAACACACAAGTTACCGCAAAAAACATTTAAATTTCATTCCTATCCTTCGAGCTCCTAAAACCCGAGATCGACTTGGGGCTACAAACGTATATTTTCTTGGAAGAGTGAATGCCAAGTCACGAAACCCCGACATTGTTTAGCTACGGTTTAAAATGACTTACCACTGACACTAACCCAGGTAACTTGTAAAACTGTCTTGCAACTTCGCCTATCAGAGTTATGACGATAAGACTTTTGGGGAGAGCGATCGCCGAGACGCGAAATCCCGACAACACTTAAGTAAGGTTTAAGGAACTTTACTCTCGGTGCTAACCTGGGTAAGCTTTCAAGGTTGTTTCGCGACTTCGCGCCTTGGGGCTTGGAAACTATGTGACTTGTAACTCCCGAAATGCGATATCCTGAGGTATATAAAAGTGAAAAATCTTGTTTAACAGTTAAATGGAAATGGCTTAGGAGTACAATGGCCATCGCCACTTCGCAAATTAGGACTATTGATATTTTTAGTGGGTAAAGGTCACAAAGTAAAAAACAACTTAATGGCCAACCTTTGATTTTAAGAATTACATTTAAACCAGTTGAGAAAGGCAGCTCCAACATAAGGTTTTAACCATTTGCCAAAATTTGAGCTAGATGTAGGTAATCCCTTATATTCTTCAAGTACATAAGAGTTTAACTTTAGAGCTATGGTCAAATAAAAACATCAAAGGT
>ML789780.1:540298-553789 GCA_009831015.1 Picea engelmannii | reverse complement strand
CTTCCTTCCAGAGGATTCTAATCTCATCATAGGTCATAATAGAGGTTCATACCTCCCGAATCTACCATAATATTAACACAGGTCTCACTAGTTAAGAAGGAATTTCAACCTCCACCTAGGAGAGGACTTTTGTTTACCAGACCCCCGGGAAAACAAACAGAACAAGATCCCGAAAAGGCAAGTGGGGACATAAAAGACCTACAACGAATGATAAAGAAATTGTCAAATGAAATCGTAGACATGAAAAGAAGTGTTGGGGAAGGAAGCCAAGGTGAAAGCCCCTATAAACCCTTTTTTAAGAGAAACCCACCTTTCAAAGCAATTGAACCTCCCCCAACCAACTTAAACATCGACATGGGTAATGTAGCATCTAACTCTTTTTGTATGTATCATCAAGAGAAACATTCTGAAAGAGATTGTCCCCAATGGGTGCACACTATGAATTTAATGGTCAATCGGTTCCTAGACGAAGTTTCTCTTACCGATCAATCAAGAGGCTCAGTGATGAACATCGTCTATCATAAAGAAGTTGATCCATTGGAAGAAACAACCATGTTATTATGGGATCCTGACTTGTCGATGCCTCTCGATGATGTATTTGAAGTTCAAGAACCACCTGCTGAGGTTTTTGGCAGTGTAAACACAAAGTAAGGGTCAACCGACCTCAAATGACCTTATCATTGTCCAATATTCGAGGGGAAAACAAACAGCAGATCAATCAAAAGCAAATTTTTCCTCCCAAATAAATCCTATAAACATACATACACGAGAGTCACCCAAGATGGACTACAACATAGTAGAAGACTTAAATAAGTTGAAGGCTAATGTGTCGGTCATGGACATGTGTAGAATTCCCCAGCAAAGGACTTTTTGTTACAAGCCTTGAGGTCAATAGAAGCGCCTATAACAAGCATTGACCTAATTGAGGTCCCATCTCCCATATATCTAAAGAACAAACCAAATGTAAATGCTTGCTCTATAGACAAAAGAGGAAAACCATTTGTCCCACCTTTCCTTTTAACGTTTGAAGTCTTCAACAGAAACCTGAATAATTGTTTAGTCAATTCAAAGGCATCCTCCAATGTCATCCCATTATCAATCTGCAAGAAATTGAACACAATTTCGCTCAAAAGTGATAAACACGTTATTCAACTAGATATAACTCAGGTAAAATTTATTGGGTAACTTAATGATGTCATGATCATAATGGCTACACACCCAAAATTTGTTCAAGTAATTGACATCATTGTAGTAGATATCCCAAAAGCTTATGGATTGCTACTAAGTCGAGATTGGTCTGAGAAATTGAATGGATACTTTATCACGGACTGGGCTCACCTCTGGTTATGACAAAAGGGACATACCAACATGATTAGTATTGATAGGGAAAGATATCTCAAACATATTGTCGCCGATTTAGAAGCCTTCAACGAACCCTCATCAGAAAATTTCCCTGTGCTAGGAAACTACTCTTGCGATTCTAATTTCAGCAATTTCGCTCCTCTCTCGTCTGATGTACCTCTCACTCAAAACTCCAAAATGAATTTTCAAGTGAATCTACTGGCGGTGGAAGAAGAAAGCATCTTCTGTCAAGAACCTCTATTGGAAACAATAGACAAGGTATATGGAGATGAGGAAATAACTAGGCATGAAGAAGTTGCTAAATTTCTCTCACAATTTTAGACGATGTATTTTGATGGATCTAAATCACAAGAAGAGTCGGGAGCAGGATGTATCCTCATTGACCCAAATGGGAAGCAAAATTTCCTATCCTGCAGACTAGAATTTGAATGCACCAATAACATTGTTGAGTATGAAGCTCTAGTTCATGGACTGAATAAAGCCATAGACTTAAACATTAAAGAACTGAAAGTCTTTGGGGACTTTGAAATTATCGTTACGCAAGTGAAAAATACTATACATTGCAATTCACCCCACTTGAGGAATTACCAACAAGAGGTGCATAGGCTAATAGAACATTTTGAGGCCTTCAATAGCACCTATGTTCCCAGAACAAAGAACACTCTTGTTGATTCCCTAGCCACCGCAGCCTCGAGGCTATCCTCTTTAGAAGACTATGAAGCCTCCAGGTTCACTGTGGAACTACTTTACAAACCATTAGTAACCAACAATATTTCTAGTTGGAAGTTTTTTGAAGGAGATGAACAGATTGTATATTTTCTAACCAATTAAGAGAATTTTAAAGATTTGGTTATTGATGATGAATTATTCCAAGAGAAACTGGAAAAAACCGATTTCCATGAACAAAAGGCAGAACAGATCACTCTAGTAACAAACCAAGGTTTCACACGATATCGAAAGGGGTATCCAATTTGGAGAACCTTTTCGACCTAAGGGAAAGATTTAAAGGGTCAACGAACACAAAGACGGGGAGTTCATGTCTCATATACGAGACTATAAATCTAAGAACCCCGGAAAACCCTAAGAATATAAATCTAGGAAAAACAATGTCTAAAGAAGATAGGAAAGCTTATCTCAAAAATTTTAGAGAATATCAAGATGTCTTTGCATAGTCCTAACGAGAATTGAAAACTTATGAAACTCACATTATTCAACACACAATCTCATTAAAATACAGAGTAAAACCCTTCCAAAAAAAGCTCGGGAAGTATCATCCATCTCTGGAACCCCTCATGTATCAAGAGTTAAAGAAATTACTAGAAGCTAAAATTATCTTTCAGGTTAGACACTCTATATGGGTAGCAAATTTGGTTCCTGTTAGGAAAAATTCTGGGGAGATCTGCTTATGTGTAGATTTTAGAAACCTTAACAGAGAATCAGAAAAAGATAAATACCCAGTCCTACCCATGGAACAGCTCTTGCAGACCGTGTCTGGTTCTGAGAGTTTCTCCCTTCTAGACAGTTTTTCAGGTTACAACCAGGTTCTAGTTTCAGAGGAAGACTGATTGAAAATTACCTTCCGACTCAAGTGGGGAACTTTTTCTTATAAACGCATGCCCTTTGGGTTGATTAATGGAGGAGAAACCTTCCAAAGGTCCATGGACGTATATTTTTGGGGATTGATTAACAAATGTGTAGTAGTATACCTGGTCGACGTGACTTTGTATTCAAAGAACAGAAAAGACCACATCCAACATCTAACCTAGATTTTCAAAAGGTGTTGGAAATATGGAATATCTGTAAACCCTAAGAAAACTATCTTTGGTGTCAAGTAAGGGAAATTACTAGGTAATATTATATCTCAAGCAGGAATTCGCATAGATCTAGAAAAAATAAAGGCAATAGCTCAGCTTCCCTTACCCCACAACAAAAAGGCTATGCAATCCTTCTTTGGGAAAATTAATTTTTTTTGGAAGTTCACGCCGGATTTCGCTGAAACTGTCAAACCATTACAAAAAATGATTTGCGAGGATGTTGATTTTAAGTGGGATGACGAGCGAAAAGCTACTTTCAACAATATCAAGACTGCAATATCTCAAGATCTGGTGCTGTGAAGTCTCGACTTTGGTAAATACTTCTTCCTCTATAATTTCTCCCTCGACCAGTCCTTAGCTACAGTTTTCACCCAAAAGGATGATGATAACAATGAGGAATTGGTATCATTTATGAGAACTAATCTCCAAGGAGTCGAATTGAACTACCCTAATATAGACAAACAAGCTCATGCGGTGTACAAAGCAGTAAAACATTTCAGATCTTACATCCTAAAAAATCACACCAAAGTCATTGTGTTTCATCCCACAATCTGATCCCTATTCACTCAATAGAAGATGGGGGAGAGAAGAGGAAATTGGATGGAAGTTGTCCAAGAATTTGATCTAGATATAAAACCTACCAAATTAGTGAAGGGACGAGGATTGTGTAAACTAGCTGCAGAAGCCCAAGACTGAATAAATGAAGACCACGGGTGGGAGAATGAATTAGAATTATGGTGTAGTGAAGCTTTATACATTCCCCCAGGGAAAGAGTCTTGGTATGGAAAACTAATTTACCTCATGCATCATGGGACTTTCGCAGAAAACCTAAACCATAAGGAAAGGAGAGCTCTCGGGCTAAAATTTACACAATATCACCTCATAAGTTCAGTACTTTTTGTGTAAATTATGATGTAGTACTCTTGAGATGTCTCGAACGTGAAGATGTAGAAAATGTTTTGAGGGAGATCCATGATGGTCCTGCAGGTGGAAACTTTGCAGGGAATACCACAACTCACAAAATATTAAGAGTCGGCTATTATTGGCCTACGTTATTTAGAGATGCTCATACATACGCTAGGAACTGTAAAACTTGTCAAATGAGCGCGGGGAGAGAAAAGAGAGCAAATGTCCCACTCCATCCAATGACCATATCTATACCATTCAAGCAATGGGGGTTAGACTTCATAGGGGATATTACCCCGAGTTCTTCAAAACAACATAAATACATGATGACTGCTATGGACTATTTTAATTCATAGAACAATAGTTGATCACGAGGTTTGGGATGCCCTCCGTTCTTGTGTTTGATAATGCTGCTTATTTTTATTCTACTCTATTAACAGATTTGTCTCTAGACAAAGGAATCATAATAAGATACTTTTCAAACTACTATCCACAAGGGAATGGGGTGGAAGAATCAACTAATAAGAACCTAGTGAGGATCTTGAAGAAAACAATTGCAGACAATCAGAGGAACTGACATATCTCACTTCATAATGCCTTATGGGAAGACAGAGTAACACCCAAGGAAGCTATAGGGAACTCTCCATACTTTTTGGTATACGGACAAGAAGCCATTCTCCCAAACGGGTTATATCTTCCATCACTTCATTTTCCTCAAGGTTCAAGAGGACAACCCTCATCAGTTATTCAACAAATAATTGATACCCTCCTCATGCTGGAAGAGGAAAGGAAGAAAGGAAAAAAAAATTCTTCGCTCATCAGCAGATAGTTAAAAGATGGTTTGACAAGAATAAGGCCAAAGAGAATAATTTTGAAGTAGGAAACTTAGTCCTGAAATGGGATAGAGAAAACAAACCTAAGGGAAAACATTTGAAGTTTCAAAATCTGTGGCTCGGACCTTTCCAGGTATCCGAGAAAATTGGGGCAGGCACGTATTGGTTGAAAAATATGAGGGGGGGACCAAACACACTCTCGATGAATGGTCAATCCCTAAAACAATATTTATGTTAAAAATATATATATGTTTGTGTCTTTTCATGTTATATTTTGATTAGGATAAATGTGTAGGTTTAGGGTAGACTGATTGTAGAGTCCTTTTTATTCATGTCTTTTATTTTTGTTTGGTATTTTATTTAAATAAAGTTGTGTTCCATAAAACATTGGTTGACCCAAATAAATATGGTGTAGCAAACTCTTCTCCTAACACACGTGCAACATAAGAAACGTTGGGAAATTAAAAATTTCTTCAAGGAGATCTATGTCTTGTCTTTGCAAAACAAACGACCTTAGGAAGTGATGAAATGTCTGTCTGGTGGTATGGTAAAGCCCAAAGAGAAATATGGCAAGTTGGAAAGGACCACTTGCACCTCTAGACAGATCTAGGAAGAATTTCACATTAACAATTTCATCTTGCAGATAACAGATGTCCTCCTCCACCACTAACTCAGGGCATTTCTATCAGAAATAAATCAATTATATTAAATGAGTGAAAAGTAGGAGAGGGTATGCAAATAACTCTATCAGGGATATGGATGCTTGTTGGAAGCGAAGAAAGGTTTGCGATGTTGGGATAACTCCACCGGGGCTATGGATGTTCGCTGGCAGTGGAGCAAGGTCTATGATGTCGAAGTGACTCCGTCGAGGCTATGGACGCTCGCTAGCAGCAGAGCAACACCATAGCAAGTGAATAATGATAACTAAAACGACCTCAACCCAGTGAACGCCTTACCCGGCTCTCATCAAAAAGAGGGACGTGGATCACGGTCAAGAGAAACGAAGGTGGCTTAAGGGTTAAACTCCATAGGTGGATCCGGATTCATGAACCTGGGAATTTGTACACGCAAGGATAGGAAATAATATGTTAAAAGCAAATCCAATTAATTTCTCAACCAGCTTCTACACAAGAAAAGCCCGAAGGAAGGAACAGAGATTATGCTTTCACCCATAGAATCACCATTTGTTGAGTGCTCAATGCACCCTAAAGGATTTTATGATATTTTGTCTCTTTTGGGTACCCACTTGTTTTCTTTTGTTATGCTTTCTGAATTGAATCCACTATGGAGGGATCGCTAGTTTCATTTTCATGTCTCTTAATCGATCAAATTGGATTTGTTTGAACCTGTCAAACTGAAACCTCTGTGTCTAAAAAAGAACTTAGCATTTTAACTAAGAATCTGCAACTAAAATTTGTATCCACGCGCTTATGTTCGGCGTCGGGAAATTCCAAACAAGTAGAAATGACCACATAGTAACAATAATCATTGAATCGTCAATGTATCATCGACATCGATAAGAGCAGGGTAGATGTGTGCTATTTGTTCGCAAAGACAATTCAGGAAGTGGTCGATTTCTCATCGGCGTTGGCAAAATAAGAGAGGGATAAACATTTTCATGAGCCATGATGAACCTATGATAGTCGATTACTGATGCATTTTATTGGGGATCAGTGAAATCTGAAAAGGTTAAATCATTGAAAATTTATGCATTTACACATCGTCGATCACCGATCCCCGGTGCATTTTCGACATCGACAAGTTTTGAGGGGGGTAATCTGGGAGCACTTGTTTAAACCTATCATTGATCATCGATCCTTGATACTTTTCAGCATTGGCAGGGTAGGACCTGTTGTTAAAACGATTAGCTAATGAAAATTCCTTGATTCCAAATAACACAATTAAACGAAGGAGCCAATTTCAAGTGCCACGTGTCTTTTCCGCGTAGGCATTTCGTACAGCCTAATTTCATCCTGGTTCACCTTAGGTTTCCTCATGTCCTAGTCACACTTCCAAGTCAACATTTCCACATCAGCATTGTATGACAAGATGGTTCGGTGTCGGAGTTTTGTCGAGAGATATCAATGAACATTGTCTAAAGAAAAGCCCCGACTCTCTATGCTTTCTCTGGTTGTTCCTTGTGGATCTTTATGACCTTCTGCTTCTTGTAGAGTTTGTCAGGCCCAAGCAGGCCTTTTATGTCCAACTTTATAGTCTCTAGGTATGTTTCTTGGAGCAATTAAATCTACTAGAGCAATCAGATCAACTATATCTATTGGTTCATCTGGAATAATATATGTCTCCCTCTGAACTGTTGAAGGGGGAGAAGGTATTGTTTCACTATAAATTTCCATCTTAGCTTCTCTAGATTTCTGGAAGGCTACTTCTTCTTCAAAAGTAACATCTATGCTTACTTCAATTTTTCTCTGACCTAGAATGTAGATTTGATATGCTTTTGAGGATTCACTGTATCCTACAAATGTGCCCTTTCTTCCTGAAGGTTCTAGTTTGGATCTCTTTTCTTTGGGTACATGAAGATATACTAGACATCTAAATATTTTGAAGTGTCTGATCTCAAGATTCACTTTGGTGAATGCTTCTTCTGGAGTAATTATCTTCATGATCTTATGAGAACTTCGGTTTTGAACATATAATGTTGTCATACATGCTTCTGCCCATAGAGTTATAGGTAGACTCTGATCATGTATCATTGCTTTAGTTGCCTCAATGATAGTTTTGTTTTTTCTTTCAACAACCCCATTTTGTTGGGGGTTGTAAGGAACTGTGAACTCCCTCTTGATTCCTGCTTCAATACAAAAACTATTGAATTCTTTTGAGGTGTATTCTCCTCCATTATCTGATCTTAATATTTTGATTTTTCTTCCGGTCTCGTTCTCAATCTGAGCTTTGAATTCTTGAAATTTTGCAAGGACTCCATCTTTGTTCTTTATAAAGTAAATCCAAGTTTTCGTGGAGTGATCATCTATGAAGAGTACATAGTATAAGTACCCATTTAGAGATGCAACAGTCATTAGCCCACATACGTCTGAATGTATCAAGTCCAAGATTTCCTTAGATCTATTGTCACTACTTGGAAAGGATCCTTTAACATTTTTTCCAAAGGAACAACCTTTGTAAACACCTTTATGTTGAATATGTATATCTGGTAGACCTTTTACCATTTTCCCTAGAGCTGGAAGAGCTCTATAATGAATGTGAGCAAGTCTTCTATGCCATAACTCACTCAAGATGATAGTGTCATGTAATAAGGCTTGGACTGGTTTGATGGTCAATTTGTACAAGTTTTTTTCTCGGACACCAATTACCTTGGAAGAGCTTATATGAGAGTCTTTGTGCCATGCAAGAACTCTTCCTTCTGAGAAATTAATTTTGTAGCCTTTTTCTTCCAAGGCCGAAATAGAGACAAGGTTTCTCTTCATTACGGGTACATATAGTACTTCTTCTAATTTAAGTTGCATATCTGAATCTAGTTGGAAGGTAGAAGTTCCAACTCCTCTCACATTGTATCTGGCATCATCTCCAAAAACAACATGTAGATGTGTCTCTTTCTCAATGAAATGTGTTAGATGATTTCTAATTTTGGTCATGTGCCTGGAGGCACCACTGTCAATTAGCCAAGTATTTTCATTGATAGGAACCATACCTGAGAGTGTTGAGATGTTGATGTATTCATTCCTTTGAGCTCTTGTCTTCCTGGAACTAAGATTTTTTGAATCATCAATCTTGCCTCCCATCATGTTTTTTCTCATCTTCACTAACCCTTGTCAACTAGGCTAGAAAACCTAATGGCTAGGCTAGGCTAGCACTTTTAGGTTTTGTTGGGCTTATGAATTCCAACAATAAGCCTTGAGAAATATGATAGCCCTGGTAAGATGAAGAGCTTCTTCAAGGAGTTGAAGAAATACGATTCTGAACTTTTCTGCAAAAATTGGCGAAACCCTAGAAACCCTAGGGACAAAAAATCAAAATGCTCGGAAATGAAATCTAAGACATGTTGGAGGTGCGCTAAAGGAGGTCGTACACACCTATGTCCTTTTTATCCCCAGCATCCAAGTTTTAAGTGTTGAAAACCCTCAGAAGAGTAGGTCATACAGAATTTATGGAAACCCTAGGAGGGTCATACGGTTCCTACAGAGGTGGGAGAGAATGGATGGAAAGTGTTTATGCAATGGGATATTCAAGACCTATGCTCTGATACCTCTACTAAACTCTTCTACTCAGAGGAGGCTAATACATCATCTTCATTTATGTTCTCATGAAGATGCACCCAACACTTTGGCATTTCACATGTTCACCTTGTGCTCAACCACAGGCATGTCCAACTCTGCAAATCGCCTTTCTCACCGGATAATCATCTGAAGTTCTTATCAACTCTCATAATGGACGATTTCATCTCTACGTTCCAACTCTATATCAAATAGGAACTACACACCCTTCTCAGGGGCTTTCTGTCAGGTTTGTAAGCTGGAGAAAATATCACATAGATGCAATGATCCGCATCTTACAGGTTTGTAAGTTGGAGAATGTCAGACAATGGGAAGGGGTTGGTAATTGAACAACCAACCACCCCAATGAATGGAAGTATGGGGAAGGATTGGTTAGGACAGAAGATGTTGTCATCCAAAGGTACCACCAAGTACCATGTCACATTTTCCAAGATGAAACCACATTGAATCCACAGACTCCTGAAATAAATAAAAAATGAGGGGACAGGTTGAGAACCTTCCCAAGGGGATTATGTGCTAGGGACACACAAATGCAAGGGTATTTCATGCAACATAGAATGCACAGGTGCATGCAGCAAAATGATGAGAGGAAAAACTCATGAAATGGTTTTGAGTTGGAGCAGAGGAGAATTGAATCCCAAACTAAAGCAAAGGAGGGGTCACGAGCTTGATGTTGTTGGAAGGAGAGGGCATTGAGGGACAATATAGATGTGAAATAACTTTCATATGCAAAGGAATCCAATAGAAGGGGCATATGATAAACCCCGTGGAGTTCCTAAGCTCAGTAGGGAAGAAGGAAAACTTTTGTTGTTGCCAGAGAAGTGGAGGAGAGTAACCTCTTGAGTTATGTACTTGACATGATGAGTCAACAATGTGAGAATCCCCTAGTGGTATCATCGACTGACATGGAAATGGCTTCTTTTTAAAGTTATTGAGCAAGCAGAGCCTATAGTTGAGTGGAAATGTGTACACCCATTGTTAGTTGGTTGGTCACCAACTGTAACAAATAAGTATCTCTAAACCCTATGTAATCAAATTGAAATGTATGGTTGGGTGTTTGTATTTGTAATTATAAACATGTATTCTTGACTTATGGGCTTGGTGTTTCCCCATTGGGAGGCCTTTGTACTTGAATGATAATGTATTTGTATAGAATTACATGTGTAGTGCATATTTGAGCAAGAGGACCCTACATTTTACCTTGAATGAATAAGGAATTGTACAAAGGTTCCCTCTTGTGAATTTAACCATGGATATAATTGTATGTTTGGGCATCCTGTGTGTATAGTGGGGTAATAATGATTGTAGTGTGATACCTATGAAAATACAACTAGGTATATAAACTAAGATACAAATGAGAGGTTCGAGAGGTAGGAAGTGTTATAACCTTCCTCCTCGAAGGAATGATACCTTAACCATAATAGTGTCTCGAGGGAGGTCGGAGAGTTTTGTTAAGCCTATGATATCTCCTAGACTCGGAGAAAGAAAGCACTCCAAGTCCTTGAATCGTCACAGGATTTAAACCTTTACTAGAAGGAATGGGCAGAGGTACCATGTGATAGGCATTGGAATGTCTCAATTCTTGAGGGAGGTGTCTGTGTAGTTTAGAGAGCCTTATTTTCTTCCATGGAGTCCATGTCCTGGTATGTACATCTTGCAGGATGCAAATCTCCACCTAAGTGGTGAAGAGAGAATGCCTTAGTGTTTTTCAGAGGAATGTGAGAGTTTCTAAAGGCCTGGTAAGCCTTATAAAATACTTAGAATAATTCCCTAAGTAGTTAAGTCATAAATTTGATTGTCAATTGAATAAGAACCATGTATTCAATCTAGAAGGGATCACAGTCATTGGATCAGAATAAAAAAAATATCTATACTGTTGGTCGAATAGTGAGGCCATCGGAGTGCCCAAGGCAAGGTTGCAAGGAGACTCCAAGTCAACGAGAGCCATTGATCTATCGGAGAGTGGCTTAAGTGAGGTATGGACTGTTAGATCCGTTGCAGTGAGTATTGTCAGATTTTGATGGTCGGAGTGGCCTTGATGTTAATGTTTTGCAGCTATAGGAGACATCCTCTAACCTTCAACCTATGAGATGTGGAATATATTAGCGATGTGAAGTCTTACTCTCAGCTTACAAACCTGAGAGAAATACCCTAATAAAGGGTCCATGGTTCCAACCTAGGACAAAGGCTAGGAATGTATATGGCCTCCTTCGTGATGTGAGAGAGAAGAACTCCAGATGATTATCCGATGTAAGAATGATCTGTTGAGTTAGAGAAATCCTAAAAAGCGTTGGGCACATCATCATGAGAATAAGAATGAAGATGATGTGATGGCCTCCTCTGAGAAGCAACAGAGTTGATGTGAAGACTCCATATGATCCTCCTATCGATAGCAGCGAGAAAGAAGATCTGTAGAGAATACGTGACTATGGCTAAGCATAAGTGCACGTATGAGGACCTAGCTCATCTGTGTAATGCAGTGACTCAAGTCTATGACATCCCTATGGATGTGGCCCCTAGTGGATGATCACTAGAGGGTGTATCAGATCCTTTGCTATATATATTATTCAAGAGTCAGACCTACCCGTAACCTTAATCATTGTGTAAAAGGTACAGGTCGGCCCTATATTAATATGATTAATATAAAGAAGATAATTAATAATGAAAATGTTAATTATAATAATAAAGATAATAATAAAGTGTGTTTGACTTAGAGAGGTCGGCCCTGTTGTGCTTGTTATCACGCAGTTTGTAGTTTAGGTCATGGACTAAAGGATAGGGGTCAAAGTGGAGTAACAGGGACTTACCCCACCCAATGTCACAACAATGGGGAGGTCCTTTCTATTTAGGGTGGCTAAGCCCAAGGGAGATGTCCCTGGAAATCTGGGGTTTGAAAGGAAAAGGCTCAAAGGAGTAAGGCAAGTTTCCCCTTCACAGATTGCCACCCAGAAGATAGTCAAGTAAAGAATAACCACAGAAAAGGCACCTGTTTGCGAGACAAGACAGCAATGAAACTAGTACATGCAATAGTGGTTGATACTTCATAAATCAATGACTATATAAATTTAATGTATATGAGCATATACAGCAGTAAATATTGACGAAGTCAATGTTTGCAATAATGACAATGGCAATATAATATTACTTGTCAATAAACACTAGAATAATACAGCATCTAATGAAAATGATCAATCCTTAAATTAATTCAATGCATTAAATGTCGTTAGTTGCTCATATACAATAGAGTGTTGCGTCAATATCCTAGGGATGATGTCAGCTTCCTTTAGGGTTAGTATGATAGAAAAAGAAAGTCAACGTTTTGCCAATTAGTCAACGAAAATCATCAATTTATCAATGTCTATCACAAGATGACCAAGCCAACAGTGTTTTCAATCAACAAAAGCTCAAATAAGGCATGACGTCATCATTAATTGCTAGGTTAGAAGGGTTGTTGTGTCAAGTATGACGTCAGCCCTAGTTAGTGTGTTAGGGTTTCAAAATTTGAAAGTTTGAAGGATGAATTTGCATAACAAGGTCAACGTTAGAGAGAATACTAGTGCCTTAGGGTAATATGGAGTCAAAAGTAAGGGCAAGATCTCAGGACGATCTAAAATTTAAAGACTAGAAGGTTAGGTTCTATGGTGCTACAGTGGCAGGGCCCTAGAATCAAAACCCTAAGGGAAGGAGGCTCATTCCGGTGTTTCTTAAGCAAGGCCTCATGCTCCTTCCTCTTTCTCTAAATATTCTTGGCAAAATGGATAGCTTTAAAGTACAAATCTAAGGGAGAAAAGTGTTGCAAGGGAAAGGCTTTTCAAACCCTAGGTGTAGAATTAACTAGGCCTAGGACGTCTCCTCTATTCAACCTATACTTAAATGCTAACCCAGAAAAAGAGAGATAAGTGTAGCAACGGCTAGGCTATATCTTCCTTAATCAATGGCTAAAACAAGTTTCTCAAGCATGGGGACATATAGCAAGGACCTACTTGTGTGCTTGCTACCTAGGGTTTTAATATTAAGCAATATAATAGCAAATGTAAGAGATTAAACCTACAACCATTCATTTAAGAAGTTTTGCATGGAAAATTCACTTACAAATCATGAAGAATGCTTCATCAAACCCTAGTTGTAAACCTTCCAATGAGAGAAACACCATACATGCCAAGAAGAATCCTCCAATAAGAGTTGCGCCTCACTTCCAAGACCAAAAATATCAAGCAAAAGACTAAAAGTTGATCTCTCACAAGAGAGTGAGTTATGTTATTTTTAAAATGAGGAGAAACGTCCTCTATTTATACCAATCCATGACCTTTGAATTAAAATTAAGGTCAT
>ML789780.1:503575-523548 GCA_009831015.1 Picea engelmannii | reverse complement strand
AGGTTCATGCATAATAAGGTAGCAAAACAAAAATTGTAGAACAAATAGTTTATATTAATAGATTTTGTCCTCAAATTTTGTACAATCACTTCTTTTTTTGTTTCTTAATTGTCCTGTAATTCTTGAGTAAATCATCAAATTTCTCTTGATCCCCTTCATCTATTGGGCCCTCTTCTGGTGTTGCTTGACTATGCATCATCTCTCTCATTGTACTTATAGTAGTAGGATGTGCACGTTGATGCACTACATGGGCATCCACTAAAATAACAAAAAGTGTTAAAAGGATACGGTTAGTCATTATTCATAGAAATTGTTTCATTAATACAAATATAATTACAATGTTTTTTACCTGAAGGAGTAGTCAACACAATTGGTTGGGTTGTCATATATTCCTCTCCTCTCCGAGCACCCTCATCTACATGCTCTGCCATTGAAAAAGAAAAGTTATAAGTACACCATATGCAAAAAAATATTAATAATCATCAATATATACATCTGATTTTAAAAACATGCATATCATAATGGCGTTACACACCACTAGAATCATGGGGATGTTGTCCACCATTGTCGACTGCATTGTTGTTGCTTTCCTACTTAAAACAAATAGACACATTAATTGATAGGCTAAATCAATCATCAATATATTTTATTGTCATTTTATTTACCATCTGCTTCGAAGGGTCAGATTTTGTTTTCCCCATCCTTTATTGACATTCCATCGCTACTTCAAAGCCGAATTTAAACCCAACCTTCAAGTCTTCTTCGATGGTGGCAGTGTTGAACCTATCCCCCTCCATTGCAAAAGATCATGAATTTTGCTTATTCGATACCATTAAATAAAATTTGTATGACGATATAAATAATATGGTTAAATTATTTGGTACTTACAATTCATGCTTTTAATATGAGGTAACCACCTTGGCCAAGTTTGTGATGCCCATGTTTTTTCAATCTTGCCTTGGTTTCTTTCGACGTGTCTGGGAGCCTACAAAAAGTTTCAAATATGTTAGATATCGCAATTGTTTTTGTAGAACTAAAGAAAATTCAATATATTAAATTCAAAATATCATATACCTTGCAGATCCAGGTAGTGTCTTCCATTCTTGTCTCAATGCAATCTCCTTGCGCCATCTTGTATATTACTCCATTCCCTCTTAAGAATCACTAGAGGACAATCATACTTAGCATTTTTTTTTAAATGAACCTTATATTGATCTCTCACATATTTCAAATATAAATCGATCTCCGCAGTGATTTCGGACTTGTTGAACATTTCACCAAAGAGTCCGACCAAATGGTTAATAAGATTGTTTTTCAAATT
Source organism: Picea engelmannii (assembly GCA_009831015.1). Taxonomy (NCBI): domain Eukaryota; kingdom Viridiplantae; phylum Streptophyta; class Pinopsida; order Pinales; family Pinaceae; genus Picea; species Picea engelmannii. The sequence continues at coordinate 522,227 of ML789780.1, read as the reverse complement.
TGGATTTTGGGCATTCCACCGTGTGCAAATGGTGGGCCCAAAAATATCTAAATCCTTGCCATGCAATGTCCTCTAAAAAAATTTGTTTCCTGCAAAACACTATGATCATTAGTCTAAAATAATCGAAGAGATGTACATTTCAATCAAATAATAGGAATGAATTAATATATTCATAAATAACTGGGATTTGTTATACCTTCAACAGAACCATGTTAGCGTCCACCAAAAAGGTGACGAAGACTATTCCCATGTTGGAAACACGTGTTTCTGGAGGATAACAATGTATAGAATCATGCTCATGAGATCCTCCATGTACACCATCACGTGCATGGTCTGGCATGCATGGTGAGGGTGTCTCATGGGCCCTAAGAGTTGTAGTCATCTGAGCCACAAATGGAGAGAAAAATATCCTCATGGGTGTGTGGCCCATACTAGGACGTTGGTAGTTCGATACCTATGGTTCTTAGGGAGGAAGTGCCTATATTCAGCAAACACCTATTTTCCTAAACTTCTTGAACAATGAGATTTCATCCTAGGACCACAAACTAGACAAGTAAATTTACCCTTTGTTTGAACACTTGCAATATATGGATTAATGTTAGTATTAGTTATATAACAAGGAATTATTTAAGAAACATGCATGATATTTTCATAAAATTATATACTATTAAAATGTGATGGTATGTTATATACCACAAAAATGTGTTAGCCTTGGGGCAACATGAATTGTCCATGTAAGTATTCCACACAATTGAAATTGTTTTTTTTCCTATTCGTTTAGAGATGTTGTACATAGTGATGCTATCCCGTAACTTTAGTAGCTCATCAACAAGAGGATCAATCTATGCATTCATATCTTTCACTTGGTACTTACCTTATTGGTTGAAAATACACATAATTAACAACCTTGTATGTATATAAGAAATTATGCAACAAATAAGACAAACAAAATGCTACGTTCAAACAAATATTGTAAAAAAATACATGGAATAATCATTGCCAACATTATGTGCTCCCTCTTTATTGACATCCAAGGAGGAAGGTTAATTTTTATAACAAAAATAGGCCACACTGAGTAAATAGACATGAGCTCACCAAATGGATTGACATCGTCGACTGCCAATGAAAGCCTAACATTATGAGGTCTTCTTTAAAAAATGGTCATATTTCTTCGATGTTACTAAATGTGGAATCATCTATAGGCATTCGAAGAACATCATCTTCACTTCTATGTCGTGTATGGTAATCCATAAATTGTTTTATGCTTTGGCACCTGAACAGTCGCTACAAACGTGGAATTATGGGAATATGATGAAGAACCTTGTGAGGCACCTTTTTTGTTACTTGATTAGTTCGATATCTACCGATTTTACATTGCAGGCATTTGGTTTCCAATGCATATTGTCCATAATATATAATATGATCATTAGGACATGCATCAATAGCCTGATACTCCATTCCAATATCTTTCATAATGGCAGATAACTCTCAGTATGTGCAAGGTAAATTATTTGACAGTGGTAAGAAAAAATCACCTAACAATATACAACGTAAAAATAACTAGTTAATGTACATAATAATAATCATAAATATTGCATCCTTAATTTACACATTAATTGACACTAAAAATAGAGAAAAAAAAAATCAACCTTTAGTATATGTGACGATTTATATTGTGTATCTTAGGATTTGTGTGAGACAAGTTTTTTAAAAACCATTCAATACCTTCAAGTTCACCAACAACATTATAGTAGAGAGAATATTTTTTATTGAGCCTTCATAAAGGGATTGTTGTGCCTTCTCAAGCAAAGGTACATAATGAATATCATCAAAGTTGTCCTCATTGATAGGAGCAAAGATGTCCTGGATCAATCTATTTGTCCCATCATCCTCAACTATATTATTTGTGTCATCTTCTTCCATAGGATTAACTTGATCTTCAATATCCATACCAGCTTCCTCAGCTTGTACAATAGTACTTCTACTACTACTAGGCACATTATTCGGCGTGACACTCGTAGGTGGATTTGTCTTTATAATTACAAACAATCAATAAAATTAGTGTATATAACAAAATTTTAAAACGAAAGAAAATTTTATAAATACACTCAATACAAATACTTATAATGAATAACTTACCATGCGACGATATTCATACCCCCATTCAACGTGCCCATACTCCCTACAATGTTTTTCAATTGTTTTTCTTAAAATTCTTGTTCTATTAAAGCCCCTACATCAACCACAAGGGCAATAACATTTCCCATCACCCTTTGCCTCCAATTCCACCCTCAACCTAGCAAGTGTCCTTTCCCATTATGGAGTATTATTATTATATGGAATTATAATTTCCTATTACAACAAAATCCATTGAAGCAATATAAGTACAATATACGAATATATTTTTATGATAAAAATGTCGTCGAATATTGACCTCATATGTACTAGTGAATTAAGCCATCGTCGTCATAGATTTAATTAAGGTTTATAAGAGTAGTTAACAATTGCTCCAAAAATCAAAACAATACAATTTTACCACATAAGCTTCAAAGTTTCACTATAAGAAAGTAAGGAAATCAAACAATAAAAGAGAACTAGGCCAAGAAAAAATGTATAGTCATTAAATCAAATTGAGTAGACATGTTCATACCTATTTCATAGACAACAATTTGTGTCCCCAAATAAAAGAGGGTCTAAGGGTGAGGGATCCAATGTAGGTATTTAAAAGAAGACAAAGAAATATTAAAAATTTTAAACTTTCAAAGTACAAAATCTAAGCTATGTAGATCAATAATTGGATGCGGTAGTTGATAGAAAAAAGGCTATTTCAAGTGTCGAACAATGACCAGAAAAATATTTTACAAATGTCACACCCACAACAAAATTGTTGTAATCTTTCACCGTCATCGGATTTCCAACGAATGTTGACCATGTCAAAGTTGAACAAGTCAACAATCGTTAAACACTTTCAAATGGGTATTTGTCCTTTTGGTGTGTGTACTTGACGTGCATCGCACTTTCGACGAAATTTTGTCGTAATACCGACGATGCGAGAACATCGCCATACATACGATGAACGTTAGGGAGCCCATAAAAAAAATGATCAAATTTTTAATAATTATATAGTAATTTTCGATGATACAATAAATTGTATCCTTATCGTCATAATATTTCATGGAATATTGACCCCATATGTACTAGTGCAAGCATCCTTGAGCCAACTTCAAGCCTCTATATAGGAATCCAAGCTACCCCATGTTGTCTAGGGTATGTTTCCCTCCAAGATGCACAACATTCATCCTCCTAAGTAGGGCATTCTCCGAGAAGGACCTCTCTATGTGTCCATCATGAAGGCATTCTCCAAGCTATCAATAGAACTCTAGCGCCTAAGGGAAGAATACCAAGCAAGCAATAATATGAGGCATACTCACCCTCACTGAAGATCTAGGCACTCCTATATGCTCTCAAGCATCCAAAAAACTAGAATACTCATCCAGCCTCTCAATGTAATGTACGTGTGTCACTAGATTGACAAGTAACTTGTAAAGGCCACCCTCTCTCACCTCTCTAGCCAAATTCCTTGGACTAGCTAGACTACTATTGATGGTGCATTGGTGTCCCTCAAATGCAACTCTCCATTGTACGTCTGTCATACAAGAAATTGAAAGAATATTATTTATGAAACCATAAACAAATAGAATACCGATCAACTCAATAACATCACCTAAAGGCATTTCAAAATAAATAGAGCCAACTCGTCTCATAGGATAAGTGACATCAGTATCGAGCTCCACGCTCATGCCTCCCTTTTTCTCTTGAATCAAATAAAGAATTGTCACATGTCATATGTCTCGAAGCTACATTATCCACATACCAACCAATACTAGACATAGCATTAGAGGAAAACCAAGAAGCCATGGAAAACGTAGTCTCAAACTGAGAGGAATCCTCCTTTACACCTGTTACAATCCCAGTTGCAACATGTTTCATACCCTTTCCCTTCTTTAATAGAAAATGGCTAAAATTAATCCACATATCATGACATAGGAAACACATCGCCTTACTCAAGTCCTTCTTTCATGTATTTGTTTATTCCTTCTTCTTGTAGTTTTTCTTGCTACCCTTATTTGTCTTCCTAAAAAAACCAACAACATCTACTTCCATTTGTTGCATTGAATAAGACTACAATCTAATTTCTTCCTACAAAAGATCAACCCAAAGCCTTGGAAACTTTGGCAAGGTATGTCGAGCACAAACTCCCTAAACAAAAAGAATCCAAGAAGGAGCATGCCCTTTTAAGGAAATGGAAACTATCTCTTAATCCTCCATTAGTGTTCCCATATCAACCAACTAATCTTTCAACTCAATGATGTTGGCCAAGGAGCTCACCATAGTATTTTTCTTGCTCATGCAAACTTCTAAAAGTTGGTTTCCCAAAAGCATCTATTGAGAAGCACAAGAGTTTTGAAACAACTCAACCAAAGCATCAAACATTTTCTTACCTGTCAAATTATAAAGAATGAGTGTGATGAAATGATCCTTTATAATATCAAGAATTATTCTCTTCACTTTGGCTTTCTTCTTCTAATGAGAAGTCAACTATGTTGGATCAATAGGTTCTAGAATTTCCTCTTCAACATGCTCCCAAAGATCAAATTCCTCTAGAAGTATATGAGGCTTGAGCTTCCATGGAACAAAATTTTGGAAGCTCCATCCAACCTGTCACACTTTCTAAGACCAAGAGTCGCCTTACACATGATCCTGAACGAGTCCTCAAGTGCACAAAATCAACAATATATGAAGTAGACAAAATCCATTCTAGAGTTCAAGTTCTTTTCCCAAAAAACTTAGGGTGTCACAACGAACAACCTCAAACAAGGTCAATCACCTCTCCAAGATTATATTCAACTAAAATCCAATCTCTCTCTTACACTTAGAGTGATCTCAAACACAAAATATCTAATACCATGCTAAAATTTTGGGAAAAAATGACAATTAATGCAAAAACAAAATAAAAATTACCTCTTGACTAGAAGTTCCCTGAACCTTGACCCTGTGAATTTTCAGCCTTGGGGTGTCCATGAAACATAATACAAAACAACAGTGGAAGTGGACAATATTCAAATCCTTAACAACTCCAAACTTCTAGCGAATCCAAGAGAAAAGATACCAAAGTGTTCTAATAAGTTTCATCCATCCAGGGCAATCTAATCATGCATAAACTAGATCCTAAAACTCTTATTTACAATAGTAAAACAATTTGTATCCTCTTTAATTATAATGTTAAATCACTTAACATAATTGTCAAATCAACAAGACATATGATAGCTAGAATGAAAAACCATGAAAAACATAGATGGTTGAAAATCAAATCTACAATTTACGCAAGTATTGATTAGATAAAAAGATTCATTAATATGCATAAGAAGTAGTTGTTATACATACCATAGCCTTATCATAAGGCTAGTACAATCCACTAGCTCTCCAAAACCCTAGCTAGGGAAAACAATGAAAAACCCTAGCTCAACCAAAGAGATCCAACAATAATGAATCACTCAAGCTAGTCCTCACAGGAAAGACATATTCTCCTCTTCTTCTTCTTCACCAAATACAACCTAGTGTTTCATCTCAAAACCCTAATCTTGAAAATCCAAGGGATGAAACCCTAATCCTATATTTCAAGATGCTCCAAAAAGATCAAGAAACCTTATTGACTCCAAGAGAGAGAGACCAAGTACAAATGGAGATATAAGAGAGAGAGAGGATGACTAGTGCCCTCCTAGTCACATCTCCACAAAAGAGTGAATAAGAATTATGAGTACAACATGAGTGATCATCACCAATGTCTTCTTCACAAGAATAAACCCGAGTTTTTCACAAGGATCAAGCTCTAAACCAAGACATTATGTCTAGAATTTGTAACTCTTCCTAGGGTTTCCTCATGAACCCTAGCAACTTCCTCCAAGTATAAAGTAAAGATTACAATGATGATGATAAAAAAAATACTCTCTCCTTCCTCTATATTTATGGGAGGTAATGGAAGCCAAAAATATTATGTAGTCTAATTCCTTTACAAGAAACCTACAATAATCACAAGTAGGCTCACACAAGTGAAGCACTCCACTCCAAGGTGATGTCGTACACAATAAGGGCTCCAAGATGATGTAGATACACAAGGTGTGTCCACACTCCTCTGCCACAAGCCCACACAAAACCTATTGCTCCTCCTAAACCATGTACTCCATTAGGTCTAATACCCCTGCATGAACATTGTCGCAACCCAAGTATCCTCGAGCCAACTTCAAGCCTCCATATAGGAATCCAAGTTTCCCCTTTTGTTTAGGGCTTGATTCCCTCTTCCAATATGCACAATGATGCTCCTCCTAAGTAGGCATTCTCCAAGAAAGTGAACCTATCCATGTGCCCATCATGAAGGGCGTTCCCGAAGATATTAAGAAAACCCCAACGCCTAAGGTAAAAATACTAGGAAAGCACCCAATTGAAGTCAAGCAACCACTGAGCAAGTTGTCTCCAATGTGAAAATCCATCACGGACTATCTCCCATGTGCGAATCCATCTCACATCATCCATAGATAAACATACACCATATACTCCAAATCTCATGAAGCACCCCCAAACATGGTGTGAACACTTTTAGAGTAACTTGAAAGCTAACAAGGCCACTCCTCAAGACATGTGGAACATAAAGAAATTCCAAGGATGGAATAAGGTTGAAATGCAATGTTGCAAATGGAAATCCTACACCTATATGGTAGTGTAGAGAATGTCCCTGAAAAGGGGCCATCAAACAAACGTGAAATGCAAAAAATTATTCCAGGACAATACCCTGCACACACAAAATAGACTCCATGGATGAAAGTGCTTGAAAATTCAAATCCAATGGTGCAAATGGCATGAAAAATTAACCTCACATGCCCGTGTATGGACCAAATAAAGATTGGGGGAAAAAAAATATAAATAGGGCAAGCACATGGATTTCAAATATGATTTGTGTATCACAAGTTTGGAGTAGGAAGGTTTACCATAAAAGTTTAATCCTTCATTCTGGGAGACTTGACCATAGGTTTTCGAAACTATCACCTCTAGGTTGGTCCTCATCTCCCCAAATTTATTTTCATCCACTTAGTTTTTTTTTAAATTCAAATTTTTCTTGGAAGCGAACCTCATTTGGGGTTCCACAGAGCTGCACAGGTATCAAGGGAACAATGGTGCAATCCTACATGACTATCCCTCAAATAGTTGATGAATAGAGGGAAACAAGAGATTTACAAGAGAAAAGGGTTGAAGAGGAAATCAAAGCCAAATAATTACCACAAAAGTAGAAGGTTAAAGAAGAGCAAAATGCCAAGGAATTGGAAGAAAAAACAAAAGAAAACTAGAGAAAGAAGCCTAATGTTAGATCTAGCAAGAAAGGAAAGGAACCCAAAACAATGTTGTTTGAAATAGAAAAGAACCCCAATAATAAATCTTAATCCATTATCGGAGACAACACCAATTTTTGAACCTCAAATTTATATATGAAATTTTGAATAAAAGGAAAAACAAAATTGCATTATTACACGAAGAAGACAAAGAAAATGATATCTTTGACAACATAATGGTAGAAAAAGGTAAGAAGAAGAAAGCAGGAGGTAGGACACATTTACAAAAGCCTCAATGTGTTTTTTTGTACCTCCAAATCCCCAAATCCAAGTAAAGAATATAACAAATTGAGGAAATAATGTAAAGAATATAATCAACAATTCATTTATCCGCTTTAGTCATCAAAAGGAAGCAAACGAAGCCACATTGGACCTATGCACTTGTATTGAAGAAGCCAATGAGCTACATAAACTAGTACAAGAAGTCGGGACAACAAATAAAACTAGGCAAGACATAAAATCAAAAAATGATAAACACAAGAATGGGTTTAGAAAATGGTATGTACAACTTGACAAAACTTAATCAAAGGCTAAACAAGGTGAAGCCCCAAATACACAATGAACAAAGTTTTGAACCAAGCAAGTAGGAGGAGGAAAAGATTGCAAAATAACCTTCATGAAGAAGCCAACGCACCAAGGAAGAAACTATGAGAAGTTTTGGAGTAGAAAAAAATGATTAGACAAAACTACCAAGGGAGAATTTATAATGGCATTGAAAGATACTTCGATCACAAAGCAAGGATAGGGTAATCAATACATTTAGGAAATAGATTAGATTGACAACCAAAAAAAAAGCTCAACTAAGAATGAATCTGGTTAAGGAGAACTTGAGGAACCTTTATAACAGATACAATAAAATTTTAGAATAGACCCTGACAATGACTCCAAAGAAGAGATTTGTGGCAATAAAAACTAGTAACACGAGGAAGTAGGAGAAGGAACATCATATGCAACAACATAGTGGCCGAAGACAAAGATATTATAGGTATCAAATTCAAAAGATGATGAGGAGATTGAAACTGATAGGATGTGTAGTGAGAAAAAATAGAGGATTTGGAAGAAAACAACTCAAAAGAGCTTGAGAGGTCCAAGGACAAGGATTATTCTAATGAATAACCAAACCAAGGAACCTAGCAGACAAAATTCAAGGAGACAAGGACAATCCAAACAAGCCAAGCACTTGAACAATTATTTTGATGAAAACTAGATTTTGACAAGCTTTTGATTAAAATAAGAAAAGGTAAAAAAATGTAGCTAAGAGGTTACCAAGCATTATAGGCTTGGTTAAAGTTGTATAACCCTTTATCATGATGAGTTAAAAAAAATTTAGTTAAAATAAGTAAAAACTTGGCCCCCTTGTCTAGTCATTGATTGATTTAACCATGTGCCTTCCAAGTGTGTGAGTGAGAGAAAGAGAACTATGGTTAGAGCCAAGGTTAAGCATGCTTTGGTATTAGTTTTACTATTTATTTGTTGAAGAGAGACATCGAATCACTTTAATAACTAGTATGTGATTGAAATAAATACTAAACCTTTCAAAGTGAATTTTCTTCCATAATAGGTTTTCCTACTGTAAACCTTGTGTCTAGCTTTCTTCAGATGTTTCTTACTCTATCTATATAACTAATAATTGCATAATGATAATGATATGATGTTAGGTTATGTTAATCTAGTTTTTCTTTGTTCATTTGCATATGATTATGTCATGTTCTGATAATGTGATATTACTTTATCTGAACATTTTAAGTCAAATGGGGATATGTTGGTTTATGCTATGCTCTAATACTTTCCGATAATGCTAATGTTGTGAGTTGTTTATAAGTTCATCAATATCTACATGAATGTCACCTAACTAGCTCTATGATAAGGGCTTGAAGGGTTAAGACCATTGGCACTTTTTAGTAGCCAAAATATCTCTAACATAAGGTGATGGCAATGTATGGAGGGCATGTCTTGCTCTATATTCCATCTACATAGAAATGGCAATAGGATTAGGTGGTACCTCATTGTCGGCTTGTTGGAAGCCTTGCAGGTAGACTCTTTGGGCATTCATGTTGGGAGATCAATGATACAACATTGCTTTGTATTTTATCTTTGGCTTTGTCTTTGTCTTTAATCCCTTATGTCACTACCATGGGATACACTTGCTCCTCTTATCCCCTGTCAACAATTTGGCTCAATGGGTACAAGAGAAGGGTGACTTTGCTAGTTCGAAGAATGTTTGTGGCTCTTCATCCTTCCCTACCTTAATTGTGTCTCTCTACTTTGTAATCTTCCCATACTTGATATATTTCTCTCTTTTTATACTTGGAAAATAGGCTATGCTTCCCAAGGTTTTGGGTGTCTCTTCATAACCACAAGTGTGGTCTTCATCCTCTTCCCTAGGTTAAGTATGGCATATCGATATCCATGAGGGGCTCTATCTATTTTTGTTGTTTTATTTTATGTATTCCTTTTGGAGTTTCCTTGTTCAACAAAAAGCTTATTTAACACCTTTTCCTTTGCAATTTCTTTTGCAGGTTCGTGATACTTCACAAGTCACACTACTATGGGAAGGCACACCACATTCCTCTTTCGCATAGGCTTATCGATCCCCTATGCAATGAACAATGATTCAAAATGCTTCTATGTCGCATACACTTTGTCGACCATAAATCTTCTTTTTTCTACCAAATTCCCCCAAGCATGGGTTAGAATTGTCTTCCTTGAGTGCTTTGTTTTTCCAAAAGATCATCCAACCTTCTATTTTTGTTTGGTATTTCAGAGAATCTCTTTTGCTTTCCTTTCTTAGTAGTGCACAGCCTCCCCTTTTGTCTTATGTGATGTTTGATGTTGTAGGATGGTTAAATATACTCTTTTACATTTTCCAATTGTATTTGCTCACCAACCAGGATTTTATCGTTGTGTGGGATCCTCACACAATTAAAAATTGAAGTATTACAATTAGTACAATTCTGCAGTTTCTATTTACAAACAAAAGAAAATCATCATTCATTCATAATGAAGTCACGCAATCAATAAATGTGATTTTTTAGCAATGAACTGAAATTTGTGTCCCATGGTGAAAAACTTAACTCTGTCTCGAACCATACATAATCAATGACACAACCCTTAGGGAAAGCCTCCTTTAAAACTGTACGTGAAGAAAATCTTAACTGCAAATAGTCGCATAGCACAAAACTTAATGCTACATGGCATCCTCTGCACTTTAGTAGGAAGACTAATTTACAGTCGTAACGCAAAAAACATAACTTGCATTTATGCTTCACAAAATACACACCCTTCACCCTTCATGTCTGTGTACTTCATTATACCAGCCGTTCTTATTTATATACCCCCAATTCATTATACCAGCCATTCTTATTTATATACCCCCAATATATAATAGCCACTCCGTCTGCCATTCCTATTACACTGCTAAATCAAACTCATAAAAAATACTTTGGATAATATCAGTTTGTTTTTCTAATACCAATGAAATACCATTACCAATCATCCCGTTAGGTTATAATGAAACGTCATAGATCATATAAAATAAGAATAAAGGTTATAATGAAACACAATAGATCATATAAAATAAGAATAAGGAACAATAATTACAAATGTAGGAAAAAAAAAAGTTAACACATCATCCTATTCCAATAGTCTAACCTGCTCAACTATGCGAAGGCAAAAATGGATATAAAAGAAAATCTCCTCCACAATGTAATATTCTGATATGAGAAGATTATTCAAATGCTAGTATGTCATATGCAAAGAAAACTATAACTACAATCTCCTACCAATGTCGCAGCATCAAGGAGTAGGAGTACCTAAATTGCTTTTAGAATTTCCTCTTCACCTCTTTGTATCTAAATGGTCATACTCCAATTGCAACACCAAGAAGTTATCGTATACATGCAGAGGGGCACCAATTGAATGAGAACTTTTTCCAGAGTCAATTCGTAAGAACCCAAAATTTGTGCAGAAGCTTTTGACAAAAACTATTGCTCTGTAAAACCTCAAAAGTTTAGAAAAGGTAGTATTACTAAAGCATCGGAGTTGGGACTTCTGCAACCTAATATGGAGCAGAACTTATAATCATTGTCTGTTGTGGGGCTATTTGTAGTACTAGTAACCAAAACATACATATTAATTTAATTCCCATCAAGTTACACTCAAAGTCATTATAGAAAAGAAAAAGTCCAGCCGTTTCCCATGAAGAAAGCAATTGTCAAAATAATCAATAAGAAATAAATTGAAAACATGAAACAACCTATGCCTTTGCGAAATCGATCCTCAGGTAAATTTCTGTAACTAACTAATGAATAAGATTTAGTAGACGCTTATGAATGAAAATCCCGATATGTGTCCAATTGCAAACTCTTTCAGAAAGTATCATGTTCATCTTGCAAGTTTTGAATCAAGCAGCTTTGTGCAGAAGTCTACTTGCAGAAATATTTGGAGTCAAAATATCCATCTCAAGAACCATTTCACACAATCAAGGTTTCGAAGAATATACAGGAATAAATACTGTGCTCGGCAAGTTGCAGGGGATATGCAGAAGATTGTCCATAGCTAAAACCCCTTTGATATATTTAACATGGCAGACCACATTGGCTTCGAGAATACTAAATTAGTAAAAAATAAAAAAACCGTTACAACTGAGAATAGGTCTACTTTGATGACCTCACTCAAAGAAAATTTCTTTACTCAGCCTACATAAGGAAATTTTCATCACTCTTTTTGCAACACATTTACTGCATGTGTGGGCGAGGGTTACGAGGCCTCACTGGGGTCTTTGATGGGCTTACCCTGCAACATATAAACAGCTGAATACATAAGTTTTGCTTGCTCAGAAAGTAATTGCCTGATTCAAGTTTTCTGATTTAGTAATTACCTCAAGGGCAAAGATCCCAGAATCGCACCACTGCAGTTTAATGCAGCCATAGCACTCTCAGCCTGTAAAAAGCAGAAAGCACATCTCAACTTTAAAAGAAAAAAAAAATTCAAAACATATCTGAAAAACAAATTGATTTGGAGTATTTATTAAATATTTCGATAGAGTTTTCATAAGTTAAATCCATACTATAGAAGCACTCCTGAAAAGTAAACACACATGAGAAACAGGCATTGAGACTAGAGTCTGGGCCGAATTCAAGGATGCCTCATCTCAATGCTATACATCTAAAGTTTCACTGTAAAGTTCTTCATTGAGGCATTCAATCAAAACAATGCCATTGTTGTGTGGTGCTCATTTTTCTTTTTCTATTTTTTTTGAGGTGGCAAAACCTATGATAACTCAGTTGTCAACTGGCAGTGAGAACAGCCATCACTGGCTGCTATCTGCAAATGCTAGCTGACTCATCACCGTTATTCAAGGAAAACCACGCCACGTGAAATAACCCATAGGAGGTTCGTAAGGGGCCATACTTTCACTCCTGCCAGATGCCTTTGGGTCTTGGACCATTAACTTGTTTCCTTATGTCCAAAAGGCTCTTAGCCAATCAGATGCAATTTAAAGGCTTACTCCAAGACCAAAAGGGCAGTTTCAGCCCCCTATAATATCCCCAAGAAACCCAGTATCCCCTTTGCTCAATCATCGTTGAGGCTAGGCAAAGGTTGCGTGATATCAAGTATCCACCTCAACTTAGCTCCATACATGAAGCTAGGATATTATACCCAGTTGCAGTTTTACCTCGTACCCAGGTGGTACTCATTTTTCATTTCTGTTGTGATCATAATTATTAAAGTCAATTTACAAAATGCTAGTATTCTATTTCAAGAAAAGGCCTGCCACCAAAAACTTGGCAATGTTTCCAGCATTCTTTTGATTATAAAAATATAAGTGTGGTCATAATTATTAAAGTCAATTTACAAAATGCTAGTTTTCTCTTTGAAGAAAAGGCCCGCCACCAAAAACTTCACAAAGTTTCCAGCATTCTTTTGATTATAAAAATATATGTATACATTCCTCATTTCACTTTTACAATGAATTCAAATAACTTGTATATAACGCAACATAGTGAAATAAATGTCTAAATATGAAAATATACTTCTCATGAAATATTCAGTAGTTTGCCACAACAATCCCACAGGCATAAACAAGACCCAAAAAGAGAGTCTACATTCATTTTGGAATTATTCATCCCCTTGCCTCGTAACCATCCTTGTTTTGGCAATACAACCTAATATCTAAATTCTAAAATCTTGGAAGGGGCAAAAGCCAAAGTGGGAAAACCAAGGCAGTGAAGAATGACAAAAGCAAATGGATCCATTGGAGTAGGGAGGCAGCAAACGGCTTCAAACCTTCCCAGCGATATCCTTCAGGCAAGGTGTTACCATAAAACCAGAGGGAGAGGCATTTCTTTCTATATTATTTCTTCTGCCGTTTGAGCTCAGCCTGTGAGAAACATTTCAGAGTGATTTTGGAGTCTATAAGAGACCATTAGATAACGTGGGGGCAAACATGATAATCATCTGCAAATCAGCGTTACATGCCTTCCATCCGATTCAACTCTGATTGAATATGATGGCACTGGGCAGCAGGAAGTGATTTTTGCAAGCTTTTACAGGGATTTTAGAATATGCCGAGCTATTAACAAGTTGTTGAGTTGACTATCCATTTGGACTTTATTGTGTCATCAAGCACAATCCTGTAACTTGCCCGAAAATAAGTGTCAAATAAAAACTTGTTGCAGAAGAGATAACTGATCTGTAAACTGCTATGGATATTCCACCGGAACAGTTGTTACACTGGATCTTTACAATATTCTCAAATATTTTATTATGCAGTTTATTATCTTAAATCTCAGATTTATTATTACTAGCTTAGTGCTCAAATTTATGGAAATAACTAAAACCGAAATGGAAGAACAAGCAAATGAACACACCATCCACACAAAATGTGACCTAGGAAACCCAATACAAGAGAAAACTCAGCTAGAAGGTGAGGCATATGCTCTGTTCTCTTTTTCTCAATTATGAAATGCAAGTACAAAGAAAGGGGAGCTCACTTTGGAGTTGCCATGGACATTGGGGCATAAATGGCTGCTACATAATCTTCTAACTCCTTTGTTATGCTTCAAAATCTCACTCAGCTCTGTTCAACTATGGAACAATAACAATACCAAAAGAATGGAACCACTTCTCTTCCTAACGGCCCAATATTTAACATAGCCTAATAGTCATTTAGGGTTAGGATTACGGTTTTTTCATGCCTCAATCCTCAATTAGTGTTAGGGTTTGGGACCCATTATCCCCTATCCTAGGAATAACTAAGGAGATCATGTCTCGAGGCCCACGGGTCCTAGACATGGAGTGTCGGGAGCTGGATGACTTGAGCATGGCCCTGGAGGGCCCATCTTTTCTTCAGTATAGCCCATCTAGCAGCAGCAACAACATCCATCCCACCAGCCTGGTCTTGAAGTAGCAGTAAGTCTTGCTCCATGAGGTAATGAGTCTGGGTATCATAGTATGTGTCACTCTGATTATTGAAGCACTTAAATATGTTGCATTGAATTCTCCTTCATTTCATAACGTTTGCTTGGAAATTATGCTCCTTAACTTGTTCATACCTGGGAAGGTGTCATAATGCCCTAGTAAGTTGATTCCCCTTTAGGATGAGTTGCCACTGGGTGGGTCTATGAAAGGTCATCGTCCATTCCCTCCATACTTACCACTTTCCATCACTATTCCTCTCATCTCCCCCCACCTTGGTTCGGGCATTGGGTTTGCCACGCTAGGAAGGGTTGTACCTTGCCTTGTGGGAAGTGTTGATGATTACAGCTGTGTGAGACATCCTCCAGGACACAAACTGAGTGAGTAGTCTTGTGAGAGAGCCCATGAGTTGGGTGTGCCCATGAGATGGGTGTGTCGTTCCTCTCTGAGACGAAGATGGAACGTTGTGTGCCCCTGTGTAGGGAAGATGCCCATGAGTTGGGTGTTTCGTTCTCTCTGAGACAGAGATGGAACGTTATGTGCCCCTGAGAAGGGAAGATGCCCATGAGATGGGTGTGTCATTTGAGATGAAACGATGTGTACCCCTATGAGGGGTGAAGGAGTCGATGTGATGGGTTTGTTGTTCTCCTTTGTGTAGAGAGTTGAGACGATGTGATACTCCAAATGATTCTCCTGTGAGACTCAGTGAGATAGAGATCTGTTGAGTAGGACGTCCCTGTGGCTGAGCACAGGTGGACGTGATCCTAGTGGTTGAGCACTAGTGAGTGTGTGTCCAGATGATTCTCCTATGAGACGCAGTGAGRTAGAGATATGTTGACTTGGATGTCCCTGTGGCTAAGCACAGGTGGACGTGCCCCTAGTGGCTGAGCACTAGTGGGTGTGTGAGATCCCTTGCTATATTGTCTAAGAGTCAGATTTACCTGTAACCCTAATTGTGATGTAAGGGTACAGGTCGGCCCCACCATAAAGTGAAAGATAATTAATATGGTAATTATTAATTATATTCTGAGTTATTGAGGTCGGCCTTGTTGTGCCAATAGACACCACTTTTTATGTGTCCAGTCTAATATAAATAAAGGTGATTTCCCCATTGAGGAAACACAACACACATGTGATTTTGGAAATTTCAGCAAGTACAAGTTCTAGGGCTGAAGTGCACACCTCTCTTGGGCACTAGCCTTCTTGGTTTTTGAGAGCACCTTTTTGTGTGCTAGGTCTATGGTGTGGGAGGTCTTTCTCTTGAGAATATAGCAAAGGATTGGCTCGGTTTTCTTCCCTTGTTGAGAAGGGTTTCCCAGGATATTTCTTATGTTCTTGTCCATGGTATTTCTTCTCGTGATCTTGGTTATTGCAGCAAATTGTTAATGGTGTAGCTGCATTTGTCTATGGTTCAAGTAAATGCCAAAAAAAATTGAATTAAACCTCATGCTTGAGCCTAGCATAGTGAAAAATCAGCATGGTATCAGAGCTTAGGTCTTGAAGAAGCCATTGCAGTAGGCCATAAAAGGCTTGTCTGGGCTAGACAAACTCTGCAAGAGGCAGAGGGACATGCAGCTCCTCAAGGCACATTACAAGAAGGCAAGAGACCAAAAACTTTTCGAGCTATTCTTCAGCCATGAGCCACATTGTTGATACAGAGCCTGCTTGTCATGGAGAAACAACAGGTCAGCAGGTATGGCAAGATGCCATGATAGAAGAGTAGTCCATTTTGAAGAATGATGTATGGGATATTGTTCCGAGTCTAGAAAGGAAGTTTGTAGTGACTTCCAAGTGGATCTATATGATCAAGCATGCAACTGATGGAAGTGTTGAGAAATACAAAGCGAGATTTGTAGCCAGAGGATTCTCACAAGCAGAGGGAGTTGACTATGATGAGACATTTGATCCAGTAGCCCGATACACTTCCATCTGTACTATCATCCATGAGTTGGAAACTACATCAGATGGATGTAAAGACATCCTTTCTCAATGGTGAGATTGAGGAAGAAGTTTACATCAAGCAGTCAGAGGGATTCGTGACATACGATGAGAAATCATGTGTACAGGTTGAAGAAAGCCCTGTATGGACTAAAGCAAGCACCTCGTGCTTGGTACGAGAAGATGGATGGATTCTTGATGAGTTTGGATTTCAGCAAGTGTTGTTGATCCAAACCTATATTATCGTATTGTTGGTGACGAGTGCCTGATCTTGGTCCTGTATGTGGATGATTTATTCCTTACCGATTCAGAAAGACTTATTGTTGAATGCAAGCGAGCATTGACTTTTGTTTTCGAGATGAAGGATCTGGGTATGATGCACTACTTCTTGGGACTAGAAGTATGGCAGAGCACTGATGAGATTTTCCTGAGTCAAGGAAAATATACAGTGGAGATATTGAAGAAGTTCAGTATGACAAAATGCAAATCCATGCCTACACCGATGGATTTGAAGAAAATGAATGATGTTGATTCAGACGAGATCGATCCACATTTATACCGACAGCTGATTGGATCATTGATGTATCTGGTTAACACCAGACCTGATATATGGTATGCAATAAATGTACTTAGTCAGTTCATGACTCAGCCGAGACAGACTCACTAGATAGCAGCGAAGCATGTATTGAGATATCTACGAAGCATTGTTGGATATGGCCTGAGATATGCCTCCAGTGTAGACTTGAGTTTGCAAAGACATGTCGATGCAGATTGGGCAAGGAGCGCAGTGGACCGAAAGAGCACATCCGGTTATTGTTTTACCTTGGGCTTTGCCATGGTTTCCTGGTGCAGCAGGAAACAGGGCTCTGTGATCTTGAATATCGCAAAAGCAGAGTATATAGCATTGAGTGTGGCAATCCGCGAAGCAATAAGGCTTCGCAAGCTCCTGACAGATTTATTTGATCATGAGATGGATCCTACCATTATTCATTGTAATAACCAAAGTTGTGAGAAGCTCTCTGGGAACCTTGTGTTTCACGATAGATCGAAACACATTGAGATAAAATATCAGTATATCAAAGACATGGTCCAGAAGAAAGCAGTACACGTGCAGTACCTTCCTACACATGAGCAGATTGCAGATATCTTCACCAAACCGCTTGCCAAGACGAAGTTCGAGTACTTTCGTGAGAGACTTGGCCTAGTGGAGAATACCTCCCTAGCTGAGAGGGAGTGTTGATGGTTATAGCCAAGACGAAGTTCGAGTACTTCCGTGAGAGACTTGGCCTGGTGGAGAATGCCTCCCTAGCTGAGAGGGAGTGTTGATGATTACAGCTGCGTGAGACATCCTCCAAGACACAGACTGAGTGAGTCAGCCTGTGAGAGAGCCCATGAGTTGGGTGTGCCCATGAGATGGGTGTGTCGTTCCTCTCTAAGACGGAGATGGAACGTTGTGTGCCCCTGTGTAGGAAAGATGCCCATGAGTTGGGTGTGTCGTTCACTCTGAGACAGAGATGGAACGCTATGTGCCCCTAAAAAGGGAAGATGCCCATGAGATGGGTGTGTCGTTTGAGATGAAATGATGTGTATTTTAAAATAATCTAACTACAAAGTGTATTCTTATTATTATTTGATATATTATTCATTAGATCAATCCCCATTGTGGATTGATCATGTCAGCTATTGTATAAGGACCAAATCCCCTTTTGTGGATTGGTCATAATGTAATTGTAAAAGGCAAAAGAAGAAGTCAACCCCAGAATATATAAAGAGGCCCTGAAATATAATAAAGGTGGTTATAACCACCCAGTTTGAGAAGTCGGCCCTGCCAGTGAAGAGACACTTCACACGTG
>ML789780.1:464352-477996 GCA_009831015.1 Picea engelmannii | reverse complement strand
CTCTTATAAATACAAGTTGTGCCCCCCCAATAATTAGGTCAGGGCCAACCTGTCCACTTTACCTTTTTAATTTACATTTGTCTTGTCTAGGCACAATAGGGTCAACTTGTCAATATATATATTTTATCTTTTGCTTTATCCACAAAAGGAGATAAGAATATTCTTTGCAGTTACACAATATTTTAACAAGGAGTGAGTACAAGTGTGACTTTTACATTTCAAAGAGATTTTCAAGTTCCTATCAAATTTCAGATTATGGTGCCATGTTTTCTGAATTTTCACTCTTCTTATAATGAAATGGGTGATAGCCAAATGGGAGATGTTATCACAAAATCTAGCACTTCTACAAAGCCCTCACAAGATGCTTGATCAGTGTAACATATGGAAGTAATTGCCATTGTCATCTAAGCAAGCACTTCCCTTGTTTTAGTGAAGGATGGTGATCCAAGACAAGGGAGGCTTCCCTAGCAACCTCAAGGGTCCTATAGAAAGCTAAAGGCAAGTCTATGACCCCCTATCTTGGTTGCTTGATTAGCTAGGTCTAAGTCAAGGGCAAGGTCAAGGTTAATTAGAAAAGGCAAGTTTATTGTGCGTGTGAGCGGTGTTAGTGAGACAATAAATGATGTTTATTAAACTAAGAAAGCAAATTAAATGCCCTTAAACACAAGATATCAAAAGAAAAATAAACTTGAATGATGGATAAGATACGTGAGCATATAACAAATTTATAACAGCAGCAATAAATCAGCTCTAAAATCAGCAAGAAGACTATGGAAAATATGTCAAATACCAAGTAAAGACTTATAGACCATTAACCAATGGTTGCATGAGAGAAAGAACGTGAAACTATATAAATTGATTGCAATATGACAAGCCCTAATGGCTGAAAATGCAACTATTGCAGATATGACTATGTTAAAGACCATTCTAAATAACCAATGCAAGGCATTAGACTAAAAATGATAGTAAATGAAGATGCAAATGCAAAAGGTCCTAAACTAACACAAAGAATTGTGAGAGGAGGAGAGCCTAAGCTAGGGTTTTATCACTTGCAACAAGAAGACTAGTGTCGTCTTCAATCCTTGAGCATATGGAGTCAATGCAACAACCTCAATGGAGGCTAAAAGAAAGAGAAGACTTGAAGACCAAAACCCTAGGATTATGCCATCATAAGCCTAGGCTTAACCTTCTAGGAAGGAAACCCTAAAGTTTATACAATCATAAACCCTAGGTGTCTTCTTACTTCTTCTATGGCATCTAGCAGGAGGATCAAGTGGAAAGAAGTCAAACCCTAAAGTTTATACAATCATAAACCTTAGATTTCAACTAATAAGGACAAGGTTACGGGGATATGCAATCATAATCCCTAACTTGATCTTATATGCTTCAACAAAATTTAGATGGACAAAACAAGGGAAGGGGATAAATAATCTTCATCCTTCCTTAGGGTTTCTAACAAAATTATTCAAGGATACAAGATAACATGCAATTTATCAACCATTAAATATAGCACTCACCAAAATATAGCAAGAAAAAACACTTAAACTTGGAAAGAGCACTTACTATACCAAGTCGCTATGCATGAGGAAACCCTAGTTTCATGAATCATCCACCAAAACAAGAAAAGCATCCACAAGACTAGTCTCCAAGAGGTGCGCACAAGTACTCCATAATGAAAAAGAAGAGAAAAGAGTTATAGAAGTGATTCTCCACAAGTGTGAGTTATGATTCAACAATGAGGTAGCACTAGCCTTCTTATATAAGGAAACCCTAGCGCTATAAACTCTCAAAGCCCCTAAAAACATAAAATATCCATGATACAAGTTGGATAAGTCATGGTCAACCCTCAAAATAGCCTCAAACATAAATAAAACATGTTAATACACCAAAATGTCCCCTCAAAAGTGGCACATGTAAGTATAGGATGCCACAATGAAGGTGATGCCTTGCTCTAGAAGGGTGCAAGGCCCTCCAAAGGTCGTGTATTATCATCATCAAAAGGTGCAAAGCATAGTGAAAAGTCAAACCTCCTCATCAAAGGTCGCATCTCATCGTCAAAGGACCCCAATTCATCATCAAAATGGATGCCCTAATGGTAGGTCGGCCCCACCATCATCAAATCATCATAGCACATGATGTCATCATCAATATGTTCAACATCCAAGGTGGAAAAGGCCAACGTCCAAGGTGAAAGAAGGGTATGTATCTCTCCAAGGGGTGTCCAATCATCTCCAAGTGCAACATCCTCAAATCAAAGCTTAACATGCTCCGGGCTGCACTGACCAATGTGTAGGCTTCCTTCCCATCTGACAACCCATCCAACCACATTTGCAATATCTGAGCTCATCTATCCAACATCCAAGGCCCAATAGGTGTGGAAAGGTGCCTTAGGGCATGCCAAGTCATCAAAGGACCCAACGCTCTGTGTCAAGTGTGCAATGTCCTCTGAAAAGTGCATAACGTCTTGGATACAAACATGAAAACGTCCTCCAAAGGACCATGTAAAGAGTAAATCATGACCAAACAAGGTTCACAGAATTATGTAAAACCAACAACTACAAGAGCCACTAGAATCATACAAATTAAGCCAACACTTAATACAAGAGCCACACAAGCAATTCACATTGGGTATCTTCTTCAAACTTCACATTAGCTAAATACTTTATGCAATTTTCCAAGCTTAGATATGGGAGGACCATCAAAGACCCTATTAGGTGTGCGAGTACCTAGGTAGAGGGATATTTCCCAAGAAAACTCATCAAAGTGTAAGTATGGTGAATGAAATGGCTTGGGGTCACTTCATGGTGATGGAGTCATTGACACACAAGATATCGTGCTCCGTCCATCTCCGTGAGTGCCTTTGTAGAGAGAGTGCTTGTTGCTTGAGATATGCTTTCCTCAACAATGTGTGTATTCAAACCCCTTTCTTGCCTTTTAATATTATTTTAATGCTTTTCCAAGTCCCCTTTTTAGGTGTCAAGCATTCGTTATTTTTCTTACTCGGATTAAGTCCTTTTAATCGATATGCATTCAGTGCATTAGGACCAAGGGCAATTACCTCGTAGCAAAGGGATAGAGCTCAAGCTGACCTTTGGCTTTTGACTTGGTCATTTATTATCCGACCATTTCTTCTTTCTTTTATAACATGCTTTCTTTTTCTTATTCATTTTTTCTAGCAGTTGTATCGGCCTCGACATTCTAGCCCTTCTCATAGGAGAATGAACCACAGGCTTTTTTGGTGTACATGTAACAGCCATTACCCGAAGTTTGGTACACTTTGAAGGCCTCGGGATGAAAAGTGTTAAATATGAAAGGGAGCGGTGTGTTACCCCTATCAAAGCCTCCCAATAGTACCCCTATTCCTCAAGAGTGACAAGACTGGACTAGGACACAAATGATGGCCACCAAGGTGAAAAAAGGCAAAAAGCATAACTTCCAAGCTCATAATCCATTATCTAACTTCAATCCTTGATCCTCACCTGCACGCTTAATGCATTAAATGTGACACTTTATATAAAACAATGACTAGTGTACCTCATGTGTGTTGGACCACCATCATCGGATGAACTATGTTGATCAAATGCAATGAGCTGAGTTCGATGAGGGGAAAGATATCTGAGGGGTTGTTGTCTGTGGAGAATACTCATCATCATCATCATCATCATTGTCTTCATTGCAGGCCATGAGACATGATCTCCTCTACTTACCCCTAGGTGAGAAGGGGGGTAATAGGAGAAACTAGAAGAAGTGCAGCTGGAAGTCGGATTGGTGAAAATTCATGCCCATCCACAGTTCTCACAAAAAATTTCAAAGTTTCTTTCAACCTACAAAACCTGACTCGTACCTGTTAAACCTGTTGCAGCATCAGCTAGTAGATCATATGTTGAAACTTGAAAGAACTAGAGAAATTGGGCAAGTGGCATCTTCTTTTAAAAAGAAGTCTATTGCGCAGACCATCATAGAAATATATAAAATGTAACTACATGAAGAAGTGGATGGTGAAGTCACAGGATTTTTCTACGACAATTGCATTCCCTTCCATGCATCTCATTCTCCTTTTTAAAAGAGGAAGTTCAGGAAGGCTTTATTAAAAAATTAATAACCCTATGAAATAATGATCGGTCACCTAAATGTTTATGCCATATCTGCAATGAAGGTTTCATTGGAAGTTAGAGGCTATATGTATTGTTCCCAACCCAATATGATTGGAACACGGAATTTTTCATTGATTTTTATGTGTTTTCTGGTTGAGGTGTTTCGTCAAACACTTTGCAGATTTATGTCTCATTAGTTGTGCTAGGGTTTATAATGATGGTTTAATGTGTGTTTGCAGCCAATAATCATAGAAGATATAGCAATGGAATGTACTCAACGAGATGCAAGATCAACAACACAAGAAATAGCCATAAATACCTTAGATCCGATTTATTAATAATAGGTCTCTGACCTCATACAAAATGGTGCAGATCTAGAATAAATATAAGGAATAGAGCGTTGGGATGATAAAGCCTCCAAGATACAAGATAGAAGAAGATTCAGGCTTCCAAAATCCTCTCAAAGCAATAGACCAAAAACCCAGATGAACCAACTCATAACCCAGCTGAAATGTGATGATCTCCCTAGCACAATGCGCCCTCACTGGCTGAAGCAAACCAAGAATTCGGCCTCTCTGAAAAAGGCCACCAAATCCTCTGAGAAAGATGCCAAAGTGTAGATCGGGCCAAGTGAAACCCCCTGGCAAAGTCTCAAGCTGAATGATGGAGAACTGACCCACCAAAAGACTGATTCCTCAATCTGCAATGCGCCCTCCTCCTCTCCATCTCATGCCAAGCTCCAATAAATAATATGACAGATTAAAACCCTCTGGAATAGGCTAAAGAAGGCGCCCTAGGCCATACAAAGAATACCCAGAAGCCCGTTTTCCCAGAATCCTTCTCCTCTTTCCAGATCGAGCTACTCTCCTCAAGGTGGTGCGCCCTCCTGCTGAAAACTCCCTGCAGCTGCGCCCTGTCTCTCTCTGAACCTGTAACTGTTGTAGGATCCACCTGTGACTGAGATAGAAGTGATGTAGAATGGTGAGGGAGGGATCATGATAATGAAATAAGATGAGTGATGCAAGTCAGGCCGAATAAAAACCCCTCAATGGCTCTTGTACTCGTTATCACCCCCATTTGGCTACTCTGGTCAACATAACACTCTGTAATATAATGATGTCCAAAAGTGGGCACATTAGAGTCCTCCCTGCTAGAATATTGCTTATCCTCAAGCAATAACTGAATCAATCCACATATAATATCGGTGTCCCATGTCCACCTGTGGGACACAAAGTAGGCTCCATCCAACATTGAACTACCCAGCACTCTAATCCTTGGATCCCATATCAAGATGGGAACTGCAATACCCTGTGAAGTATAGTCCTGTAACATATCAACACCATGAGTCGCATGCAAAGGACACATGGCCTCAACCCAGAATGAGTCTACCCTCCAAGTCCATACCAAGATCAACATGGTCTCCACCAACTGAACATGTTGCTGCCATAGTGAGGTACTACAAGACCTCAATGAATCACCCTCAAGTGACATGCTCCCCTCAATATTGAAGCTCAACGGAAAGTCAAAGTGACTTTCCCCCGCAAGGATCCACTCGCCTCCATCAGTCAATGAAATGCTTAGCCCTGCAATCCTCGGGTCCCATGCTAGTCTCTGCCCAAGATCACCACGTTGATGCTGCACTACTCTGATCATGATTGTCTGCTCACAGTATACATATTGGATTGCCCACTCCTGGATCCTCATGCTAAAATATCTGTGAAAACTAGACATGTTAAGAAGTTGAACCTGTAAAGGTATCTTTGTGGAAACAACATTTGCCCAACCATCTCCATACTCGATCATGAGTATCAATAGGGAGAACCTGTCTCACCTCATAGGACAAGCCCGTGCAAATTCTCTCAAAACCATCCAAGAGTGAAGTATGTTGCTCTCTGGCGCAACCTGGGCCATCATAAGATGAAACAACCTACTAACCAAATGGACTCCTGGATCCCATGGGAGAATTGGAAGTTCATCACTTCCAATCCCCACTAACTGCTCATGTGTCACACTGATAACTGTCGGAAGCCCCTCCATGCTCATCCCCCTAAGAATCTGGATCTGTGTCACCCTCTGAGATGTCTGCTATCCCATGGCCTAAGATGCTCATCATCACGCCCAAGGTCTCAACTGTCTGTCTCTGATGATCCATCCCTATCCTGTTGTATGCAATAAAGACACTCCTGTCAGGTGATCTCAGCCCACCAATTCTCCATGTCCCCTGCCACTGTCTATCTCCCCCTATGCTGCTGTCAATGATGAAAGTATTGGGAAAAGCTAATAGAAACATCTGTAACCGACTATAGGACTGGAAAGTATCATATGCTTTGGTCAATCCCCAGGACTAGACCAAGAGCTCATCCACTGGCACCCATGGTGAATCATCGTCTAAACTCGAACTATCAGGTACA
This sequence comes from Picea engelmannii, assembly GCA_009831015.1. NCBI lineage: Eukaryota > Viridiplantae > Streptophyta > Pinopsida > Pinales > Pinaceae > Picea > Picea engelmannii. Next base: position 471,491 of record ML789780.1, on the reverse strand, counting down.
ACGGTAGATAACTCCACAAACTGTTAGTCAATCACTCTCCCCCCATCATCACTCAGATAGTTGTTGCTACTGTGAAGGTGATCTCCCAGTACTATGTGTTGCTGCAAAGGAGAGGGATCTCCAAACTCCACTAAGTGTGTCTCCTCCCTGCAATCCAATGCGTCCCCCTGTATCCCACTGTACATCTCTCTCATCATCATACGTCCAAGGTGTACTGCCGGATCATCCTCTGTGCGGATATCAACCAATCTTGGAACACAAATGAAAGTGTCCTCGTAACTTCCCCTGGCTCTGGAATCCTCATGTGTATGTGTATGACCGACTGTCTTAGAACTACCCATGAATGGTGGCCCCTTTGACAATCGGACATCCTCCAGCAATGTAACTCAGGAATCTTTGACCGGTCTCCTCAAGGAGCTCCTCCAATCTGGACTCTGATTCTTGAAGGGTTGTCTGTGTGCCTTCCAAGAATCCTCTTGTGCTCACCAACTCATGAGTGAGTTGGTCCACCTCCAACTCTTGATCCCTCAGGGCCCTGTGATACATCTCGCCAACCCCGAGCAGGTAATCTTTGTCCATCATCAACTGCTGGTAGTCGGCCCTCATCACGGTCACTCTCTCCCTGAGAGTATGAAAGTCATCCATGGCAAGTCCCCCATCTGAGCTATCATGTGCCATCGATGTCCTCCAGTAATAATCAGCCACCAATGCATGTGTGTCCTCAATGCGTCTAGTGGTTGCCATGATCATGTCCTCACTGACTCTCAACTGTCCTGCCAAGTGTCCTGACTCCTGATCACAGTCCTGCTGAGGTGCTACCTCATGCCCCTTGCTGCTAGTGTCAACCATGGAATCCCCAACAACACTCTCCGCAAAAGATAAGGCACTGAATTTCCCACTGTCCACTATGCCAACTGCTACCTCTATCCGAATCACACTATATCCTATATGGGCAGCTGTATCCTTCTGTGCACTCACCCTGCTACTATCATCTGCGCCTGGATCCCATACAGATGTGTCCAGACACGTGCTATGGTCATCCCAACCAATAAGAAGTGCATCTTCATCAATGCAGACCAGTCCTGGAAGTAAGTGTCCCATCAAACTATCAGTCTCCACAACCTGATCAAACAATGAAGTCTCCAAAAGGGGTGACTCACTCTCCTCATACCGATAGGTATGTGTAAGGTCCACTATCTCCAAGTCATGCCTCTCCTCCTGGGTCTGTAAATCCATATGCCCCTGGTGTACAATCCTCCCACAAGGCTCCTCCATCATATCATAGATCCACTGATATCCTCGTGTGTCGTGGCTATCACAGGTATCTGAGAAGATGACAAACGTGTCACGGTCATCATAGAAAGCTCATCCTCCTCCACGCATGACTCCCTGAAATCAATGCCTACGCCCAAGGGTAGGTCATCCGACCTCCTAGTCTCATCATATCTCTGTGTTAACACATGTGAATCCTCACACATGTCATCACTGTGTTGAAGTGTTGAATCTTCAACACTGCCTGATGGGAAAGATAAAGAACATGTGTTATCATCCTGTCCATCCAATTGTCCCTCGAATGCGCAAGAGTCACTAGCCTCATTGGACTGCTCTAAATAGGTATCTATGGTTGCATCCTCCCGCAACTCCTCATCCTCACTATCATAGTGCACCTCAACAATGTGCACCTTCCCTTTACCCCTACATCTGTGGTTTGGCTCCCAAGGCTCTTTGCAACTATAGCAAAGTTCCCTGCTCCTAATGGGTGTAGGGTTAATCTGTGCTTCCCTCCATCTAGATGCTCTGGCTCTATTTTCCTCTGCTACGTCGACCCAATGTGTAACCTCATCTTTGCTCCAACTAGGATTTTTTATGGACACGAACTGTTGGAATGTTATTAGCTTCTTGAGAATCTCATTGAGGGTTTGATATTCCCTCTCACACTCAACAATCCCTCTAGCAAAGTCCAAAATATTCATCTCTCCTTATGGAAGACCCCTCGGGCTAGAAGGAATCCTCGCTCTAATACCACTGTAATGTTCCCAACCCAATCTGATTAGAATATTGAATTTTTCATTGATTTTTATATTTTTCTGGTTGAGGTGTTTCGTCAAACACTTCGCAGATTTATGTCTCATGAGTTGTGCTATGGTTTATAATGATGGTTTAATGTGTGTTTGCAGCCAATAATCATAGAAGATATAGCAATGGAATGTACTCAACGAGATGCAAGATAAACAACACAAGAAATAGCCATAAATACCTCAGATCTGATTTATTAATAATAGATCTCTGACCTCGTACAAAATGGTGTAGATCTGAAATACATATAAGGAATAGAGTGTTGGGCTAGTAAAGCCTCCAAGATACAAGATAGAAGAAGATCCAGGCTTCCAAAAGCCTCTCCAAGCTATAGACCAAAAACCCAGATGAACCAACTCATAACCTAGCTGAAATGTGATAATCCCCCGAGCACAATGCGCCCTCACTGGCTAAAGCAAACCAAGAATTCGGCCTCTCTAAAAATGGCCACCAAATCCTATGAGAAAGATGCCAAACTGTAGATCGGGCCAAGTGAAACCCCCTGGCAAAGTCTCGCGCTGAATGATGAAGAACTGTCCCACCAAAAGACTGATTCCTCAATCTACAGTGCGCCCTCCTCCTCTCCAGCTCATGCGAAGCTCCAATAAATAATATGACTGAGTAAAACCCTCCGGAATAGGCAAAAGAAGGCGCCCTAGGCCATACAAAGAATACCCAGAAGCCCCTTTTCCCAGAATCCTTCTCCTCTTTCTAGATCGAGCTACTCTCCTCAAGGTGGTGAGCCCTCCTGCTGAAAACCCCCTATAGTTGCGCCCTATCTCTCTCTGAACATGTAACTATTGTAGGATCCACTTGTGACTGAGATAGAACTAATGTAGAATGGTGAAGGAGGGATCTTTCACCTCTGTGAGCAAGCTTGGACCAGGTTGGGTGGGATCTTTCAACACCGAGTTGATCTCTAGGGTTTGTTAAGTCAAAACCCTCAAAACCCCCAAGTGCATGGGCTCACTAGCAAGAAGCCAAATCTCAAACCGATAATCAACATAATGAGAGAAAAGAGGCCCCTATCTCTCTTTTATCCTCCGTGTTCACCTTGTCTCTCCAAGTGACTTTAACTTTATTTTATTATTAATTAATTAAATCACTTTAATTAATTAATTAACCATTTTACCTCTAAAAAGTGATTTATCCCTCCTTATGGCCTCTCTAGCCACTAAAAGTCACTTCTCATCATCCTATCATGTAGTGCTATTCCTCCCGATTCTGATGAGCTATTACACTAAGAGGTTCCTCCAAGTATTATGCCCAATATGACCTTCTTAGTGAATTTAATTAACATATAGCCCATAATAACTCAAAATTACGGAAATCGTCGAAATGCAACGGAACCAAAGCCAAGTTGTGCGGAATGGATCATGATGATGAAATAAGATGAGCGGCCCAATAAAACCCCTCAATAGCTCTTGTACTCGCTATCACCTACATCTGGCTACTTTGGTCAGCATAACACTTTGTAATATAATGATGTCCAAAAGTGGGGACATTACACTATAGCAGGGTGAAGCAACAACACCTTTCGGGTATCACTGGGAAAGGAGTTAAGATATGCAGAAAATCAATAATACAAAACAGCAATAGAAACTAAAGGCACATTTTCAGGCAAAACTGTCTCTTTCCCTGCTCAACCCGGTGCAGCATTAGCTAGTAGATCGGATGTTGAAAGGTCTAGTGACGTTGGGCAAGAAGTGGGATATTCTTTTACAAAGACGTCTACCATTTGGGGCATCATAGAAATATATAACATGTAACTAAATGAAGATGTGAATGGTGAAGTTACAAGATTTTTCTATGACAAAATGTCATTCCCTTTCATTTGTCTCATTCTCTATTTTATAAGAGGATGTTCAGGAATGCTTTGACAGCAGGGCCTTCAATATACCTCCAGGTGAGAACAAACTTAGGACATCATTGTTGGAAACAAAAGTCTCCAATATCAGCCTCAAGATGGAGGAAATGAGACCAACATCAGGTCTGTTCTTCCTTACAGTGCAATTGACTGTTCAGAAATGCATGAGGATTCAACTTTACAGTTTGAGCTTCTTTGAAATGCCTTAGAGGAGGTTGGGACCTCTAATGTGCTACAGGTCGACACAAATACAGCACACATTTGGCTCGGATGGGCTACTTCTTCGGAGCATATATAGGCATATTTACTGGACTGTGTTGGGAATCAGGATAATGTCAACACAAATGTATTTGATCTTTCATGTTGTAACTTATAACATGTGACCACACATTTATTGGACCATGTGATGGGAATCGAGATAATGTCAACATACATGTATTTGATCTTTAATATTTAATGTTATAACATGTGACCAATTTAAAGTACAGGTCAGTGGTCAGACCACTGTAACCTCCTAGGGATGCTATAAATATGAGATGTGATATGATATGTGTTGTGAGAAATGTAATATTGTTGTAGCTTAATTAATAAATATGCTCTTTTATATTCTCTCCACTTCCATCATATGCCAAATACATGTCCTACCCTTAATAAAATACCATGTGGTATGCATGCATTGAGCACTTCACTGGAGGGCATTGGTAAGATTTGACGGATATTGGATTTGATTAAAGCTGCAAGGGATGTTCAGATGTTTAATTGCAACCACCATACCACCTTGATTATATGCAGATCACCTGCAAGGAAGGAATCTCTCAAGGTCATATGCACCAGATATGCTAGTTACTTCATTTTATTGGAGAGGATTATGAGGTCTGTTGCCCCTCGTGTTATGTGAGGATCTTTCATTATGTCCCAATTGCACTTGACAGAGATTTCTTGATGACATAGGTGATTCAACATTCAGATAGAATGGAGGGTATTTTATGGACATACACACTTTCCCTAGCGTTACCCTTATGGCTCTACTGACCGCTATTTCAGCGGTGGATGCGTGATGTCTAGAGGAAAGTGGTTAGTGCAACGTTATGTATTTACACCCCCTCACAGGATTTATTGGTCTATTGATTCTAAGCACCAGAGCTATTGTGATATTCTTCAGTATTGTGGAGATACGTTGGTGATGGGATCTGATTTATATGTTGAGGACATATGGATTGCCTAGTGGATAATTTCCTTAGCATGTTTGTCCCATCTAGCATGAGGATGGCACATTATATGGCTGATATCCCATATTGATGGAATGCCTAGCATTATGATCACTTTTGCTTGATTCCACCATGGTTTGGAGGTGTTTTGATGTTTTTGCCTAGTGTGGAGTTTTCCTAGCATGAGTGCCCTATCTATTTTTGATGGATTCCACACATATTGCATGTTGTTATTACCCATATTGTGATCCTAGGTGGAGAACTCACTTTATGCACACATGTGGAAGGTGATTACAGTAATTTAACAGTGGTTTGACTACCTTTTAACCTCATGGTTAGCCTAGACCAATGTCACATGGTTCGGGTTCAACAACGATGAAATTCGATTCGAATTCGAATTTCTCGATGAGCTTCGGATAAGGTTCATCATTAGGTTCGAATATATATATATATATACTTTATAAATAATTAATACTTTATATCATATATAGTTAATATATAAAAAACTTTATAACATGTATAGTTAATATATAATATTTAACATAAATATTACCTTATACCTATTGTAGTATACTATAGGTCGCGACCTATATTATCTAACCTTCTAAACAATGGCATTTAAAAAATTAAAGCACCGCCTCCATCGAGGGAAGGAATACTCACCGACACAAACCAACCACCATCGCATGGAATCCATATAAGAATGATTTAGTGAGTTAGCCGGTCGTTAGGACTTGAGAGGGAAAGACATGCACAGGCCAAAGTTAGCAGGTCACTGGGACAAGAGAGAGAATGCGTACATGTTTCTATAGTGATTCACACGCTGAGCAGATCAAGTAAAGATGGGAAAAAACAAAGTTCCCTTCGAACCCATATTGTATGGCAATGGTGGCGAATTTCATCGCTCGAACCTGAACAAATTTGAGTTTTTTCTTGAAGTTCGCTAGATTTCGAACCTGAAGGTTCAAAATCGATGAACCCTATGACTCAAGCCTAGACATGGTGTGTGTTACATCCCAAATCCTCTGTAGTGTACCCTACATTTTTTCACGAGATGTGACCACTCTAATGAACCCAAAGTGTGATTATTTCTTTGTATGTGGCCAAGATGGGATGATTTGATGTACAAGTGTTGGTTAGTGGTTGCCTAGATCCCCTTAGGTGGATGATCATGGCATGTCCTTGTAGTCCCCATTCTCAGGGTGTTTGGTTTTATAATTTATTTATTGCTCTGGCCGAATATCCCTTGGAGGTGGTAACTCCCTCTAAGTCGGGCATTTATGTCCTAGGTAGGTATACATGCATTCTAAGGTGGATCTACTAGGATACATGATTTACAGGGCCCTGACCATTCCCTTATTCTTTTGCTATGTAAAAGGTGATTGTGCTTTGTAAGGGTTGTCGCACCCATGGTTTAGCACACCTACTTTGCCCCACATGGACCATCTCTTTCTTATGTATGTACCACACTTTGGTCATGGGCCCTTGGAGAAGATACTGCACATGATTATCAATATTCACATTTCTCAAGGCATATCATGGATTTTGAGGCATTGGTCACACTCTCCGAGGCACAAATGGGTTGTTTACATCCACATGGACACCCTCTACACTTGCCATGTGTCAAATGCTAGAACATCCCCCTCCTTTAGCACTTTTTTAAAGTGGTTTTGCTCACTAAAGGGGGTCAACATTACTTAGGGCACTTTATGATGGTCGTGGGGTTTTATTTGAGCCACTTGGATGATGTGGAGGTCACTTAAGTGACTTTCCACTTTGAGGAGACGACATGGCACTCAACCTTAATGATGTGGATGGACTTTATGTTAAATTTACATGCAGCAGCGAGAGCCATTCTCCTGGAGGATGGCTAAGACCCTAGACAAGATCTAGGGCCCCCAGTGCACTCCTGGGGTATGTGGTCTGGAACCAAATTGATAAAGACCCTAGACAAATGTCTAGGGCCCCTGGACTGAGTCCAGGGTAAC
>ML789780.1:430460-463037 GCA_009831015.1 Picea engelmannii | reverse complement strand
GGGTTTTGTTTATAAGGGTTTGATCTCTTTTCTGTAGTGATTTTACTCCCTCAACCTATTGACTTGGTGGCAAAGAAAACTCCTTCGATCATTGGCTTAAAGGATCTTGTGTAGATCCATGAACTGAATCTTTAACTGAGCATGACTTCCAGGACTATACCCTATTGTGTTTTGAGTCTTCTTCTCAGGTAAGGCAAGTACCAGGTATGCTACTCACTTGACCTTTGTTTTGATTCAGATCTGAACCTACTGTTGAATGGTTTTATTGTAATTCTGATGTCATATAGATCTGCTGTTAAATTTAGAAGACTGTTAGTTTCAAAACTGATCTATATATAAATCTGCTGATTGTTTTTAGAAGAGCTTTCCATTATTGACTGAGATCTGAGTTCTTCTCTGTTCCTATTGTTGTCTRGAACATAGTGTTGTATCTATAGATTGAGTGTGCCTTGTCTAAACTGATACTGTTTCTTCTAGATCTGCTCTTATGGTTTTATGATCTGAGATCTGTTGTTCATGATCCATGTTTGTTTTCTCCTACTATAGATCTATCTCTATATGCTGTTTGTGCTTCAGATCTAAGTAGTATTGTCTTAAATTAAAAAGAGACTGCTGTTTTTCAACTTTACCCCAAATTCTAACACTTTAGACCACTTCTTTCATGACTTTTGATGAGGGTTAACCCATTCCTTTTGACGTTATTCTTGCTGTTGTGGTTTTATGACCCATTTTTTTACTCGGAGGGTCACTCCCATGCTTCATGGAGGTGCTTTGACCTTAGATATGGACATGGTCATGCTTTGGAGACATTTCAAGGATTTATGGACATTATTTGAGCATTTTTTAGCACAGTTTATGGAGGCCATCCCTTTTTGAGATCATTCTCCACATTTTCATGAGAACGTTCCACTTGGAGGAGAGGAACGTTGAAGTTTTACTTGCTTGGGAGGCTACCCCACCTTGCTTTGAGCCCTCTACATCACTCTTTTGATGGAACGTTGTCCTTGGAGAGAAAATCAATCCCATTTTTTGTGGAATGTTCCTCTTGCACGAGGGTTTTATGCATATGTGGCATCTTTTAATTGAAATTTGACTTGTTCTCCAAGTTGTGTGGATGACAAGCCACTTTTTGTTGATTCCTTAGCCTACTTTTAAGGAATAAAGAATGAGGAGTTGTGAGCCTCATCTATAAATAAAGGCCCTCCTCTCATTCCAAAGCATTGCGAATTTTTGGAGATCATTATTGAAGCCATTAATAGAAGATCTTTACTTGGTGTTTCTTGGTGTCAATTCTTGAAGCTCTTTCTTTCTTGGTTATTCTTCTTGGTATTTTTCTAAGGCTATTGCGACTGCCCAAGATTCTACATAAACTAGCAAAATCGATCTAGTGAGGAGTTATCAACTACTTGGAGGGAGGACGTCTAGGGTTTGTATCTCTTCCTTCTTCCCTAAAACAATTTGGTCAATGCTCGTCTCTTGTCTTGATTAGTTCTACACTACTTGGCAAGGATTTTGAGTATTCTTTTCAAGTCTTTTATTGATCTTGTTGGTGAACGTTATTCCCTTGAGGAAACCCTTCTTGTAGGGCCTTGATTTCATGGTTTGTCTTGATTAGCCAAAAGACTACTAGCTTTGAGGCCTTAGTCTCCCATTCTAATCCATAAGCAGTGATAACCAATTCTTAGAGGGGCCTACTTCTTGATGCCTTAAGCCCTAATTGGAGACAAGGCATTAACTCAAACAACCAACCACTAAAACCCTAAAATTCAATTCTTTCATTTTCATGTCATATAAAATACAAAAACATATGAAAGTAAATTGTCCAAAAAATTTATTTCATTGTCTAGAGTAAAAGCCAACGGTTTACTTTCATTTTCTAGACATTTTCATCCATAGGTTTATGCTTCATTGCTAATTTCTAACCCTAAGAAGGCAAATCGTCCCTATTGGTTTTGTGTTATAAGGTTTTATCTAATGTCTTGTGGCTGATTTAGGAGGCTTAAAAATTCTGGAAATCAAATTACAGCAATAAAAATCAGAAATTATGGAACCCTAAAGTTAGGGTTTAACCATAAAAAGTCCATTCTAACCCTACCCTAGTTTATATTTCACTTGTGGATTGTTTATAAAGCATATCTAACACATTCTAATGGTGAAATTCATCTCCTAAACGGTTCATTGATGTTATATTTTATTTTGGAGATTTTTGGTGAAACCCTAGGGGATTCACCACCTCTCTGCGAGTTTCAGTCCATTTCATCGTTATTATTCATTTGTACTTGCAATTAATCAATGTTGGGCTATTTTTGTATAATTTAAACATTGCCCTAGCTAAAGTACCCAAGGTTCATCATCTTGAGTGCTTTTAGGCACTCTTTGGGTGCTTTTCTTCACCCAAAATCTGCAATTTTTGCGTTTTTTAATCATATATCAGATTCTAGAATTGTTGAACAGCAGCAAGCTGGTCCAATTTACAGCATATACTCAAGGTATAACTCAGGTATATCATTCACTCTTGATTTGTGCAATTAGATCTCACTCTTGAGCAGTTAAAAGTACTTTTTTCTTCATCTAACGAGTGCTTTCTTAGTGTTGATTTATACTTCTTCTGTAGCATACTTATTTCAGATCTTAGCACTCATATAATTAGCTTCTAACCCTCTCTATATTGTAGTAGTTGTTTCCCTAACACTTGGTTGAATATTCTTAAGGCATTCGGCTACTTTGGCACTGGTCTATCTAACATATATTGAGGTGTGTAGTTTGATGTGGCTTGTATCATGAGCTACCGAAAGATACTATACAGGTTGTTTCCAAGGATTGGGATACCCCCATGGATTCAAGGAGTTGTCCTAAAGTGAAGGGGAGATTGTGCTAAGGAGACAGTGGTGCACTTTCCATGTTGTTCTTATCCCCAATAGCACCTCTACAAAGGTTGCTAGTTTGGACGGTAACATTTTTTGGCACCATTACCAAGGATGTCTTTGTTGGTTCATTTCCTGGCTCTTGACGACATCATCCCGCCAGGTTGTTGGGTAAGTTGTTGTATTTGTATCTTGATGAGATTGTTTTGAATGTTAACCTGGTAGCTTTTGGGGTAGCTCGGACAAGTACTTCTGCATTGGCGGTGCATGCAAAGGTGTCTGAGCAACACTCTTTAAAGTAGCTTTTATGTAATGACTAAAGTGACTTTTGTAACGTTGAGTGACTTAAGTGATTTAAGTCATCTCAACGAAAGATTAAGTCGTGAACGTTAGATCCTGAGATCCAAGATCTAATCTTGGCCATTGAGATCTAGGGTTAGGATTTTAGTCATTAGGGGATTATAAAAGCAAATCTAAGGAGAGTGAGGGATACACAATGAGTGCATAGGAGCAAGAGGGAGTCTTGCTCATGTACTTGTGTTTGAGTGGGCAGGGTGGAGGAAGTATGCAAAGGGGCAACAAGGAGATAGCCGCCAAGTGGGCTAGGCTATTGCTGCATTGTAATTCCTCTGATGGGCCATTATCCCAGGATGGGAACCCAGGATTTTATTTAATAAAATCAAACTCAGAACTAGTTTTCCCGTAAGGGTTTTTCCAAGGGTGTTTACCCGAATCTCGTGTGCAAATGTTATGGTTTATGTTGTTTTATGCTTCTTCTTATTTTTGTTGAGTAACCTAGTTGTGCTTTAATTCAGTAAATGTGTTTTGCTCGGAATTAACTGCCAGGTGCTAGGTTCAGGAAATTCAACATGTACATACCATAGCCTCATCCCAAGGCTAATACAATCCTCTAGCTCTCCAAAATCCTAGCTAGGGAAAACCATGAAAAACCCTAGTTGCACCAAAGATCCTCCACAAACTAGTATCACACTAGCAAGACTCTATGGCTCCAAGCAAGACATCTCCCTTCTCTCCTTCCACCAAGAGTAAGCCTTATCGCCCCTAGTGTTCTCATAAACCCTAGTTCCTTAGTCTTATTAGGGTAAAACCCTAGCCCTAGCACATTCAAAGAAACCTCCAAGAACCCTAGCGCTAAAAGACTAAGAAAGGGAAAATACAAAGAAGAATCCATGAGAGAGAGACTAAGGCACTCTTCTCCTCCAATCTCTAAACACAAGATGACCAAGATGATGATCGAAAGAACTCTCTCCTTCCTCTATATAGATGAGAGATAAGGGAGGCGAACAATACACAAGTGGGCCTGAACCCTTACAAGCAACCTACTACAAACAAGTAGGCCCACACATGTGAAGTGCTCCTCTACAAGTGACAAATATCAAGATGCAAGGTGACAACCATCCATCAGCAAGTGACAACCATCCATCAGCAATGCTCCAAGGCAAGGGCGCTATTCCTCCAAGGTCCAACGCTCCTCCAAGTACTTCAATGTTCCAATGCCTCTCTAAAGCAATGTGCCATATCCAGGTCCATGCACGTACAAGTCCGCTCCCTCAACCCAAGCTAGCATAAGTTAAGTACAAGCCTCCTAGTAAGTGACCCAAGCAACCCCATGTTGTCTAGGGCTCAATGCCCTCCTCCACAGTTCCCAATGCTTCTCCTTTTATGCAAGACATCCTCCAAGAAAGCAACCCTATCTTCATGTGTCAGCTACATGAAGAAGTCATCATGCTTTCACAAGGTCTCCAACACTCCAAGGAAGAATGTCAATCAAACATCCATATGAGGTCAAACAAGCAATGAGCAAGCCACCTCCAATGTGCAAATCCATCACGAAACAACCAAGGGCTCATCCATACACCATACACCCCACATCACATGAAGCACCTCCAAAGCATGATGCAAACACTTTCAAAGTAACCTTGAAAGCTTCCATGACAAAGAAGTACAACTACATAATCAAGAATAAGGTGTGGGAGATTGTTCCAAGACCTATCAAGAACCCAGTGATTGATTCTCAATGGTTGTACAAAATAAAGCATGTGGCTGATGGAAGTATCAATAAGCCTGAAGACCAAATTTGTAGCGAAAGGGTTCTGTCAAAAAGAGGGAGTCAATTATGATGAAACCTTTGCTCCTATTGCTAGGTATATTTCTATCAATACCATGGTGTCTATTGCATCTTCTTTTGCTTGGCCTCTTTACCAAATAGATGTAAAAATTGTTTTTTAGAATGTAGTGATTGAAAAGAACGTATACATAAATCCGTCAAGAGGGTTTGAGGTGCATGGGCAAGATATCCATGTGTGTAGATTGAAGAAGGCCCTTTATGGGTTGAAGTAAGGGCCACAAGCTTGGAACTCTACGATAGATGAGTATTTGTTAAATTTGGGCATCTCCAAGACTTGTGCAAAATTGAATCTTTATTATTTGTATGATGAGACTAATCTACTTGTATTGGTGCTCTAAGTAGATGATTTTATTCTTACAAGGAGTTCTAAGAAGCTCGTTGTGTGATGCAAACATAAACTAGCCAATGAATTTAATATGAAGGACATTGGTTTTCTACGTTATTTTTTGGGTTTGGAGGTATGGAAGGGTGCACATGAAGTCTTCCTTCAACAAGGGAAGTATATTGTGGAGATTTTTGAAGAGATTTCAAAATTTGATTATAAACCCTCAACTACACCTATGGTACCAAATCTTAAGTTAACTTGTGTTGATTTGGCTGATCCTACTTTGTAAAGGCAATCGATTGAGTCATTTGCATAAACTAGCCAATGAATTTGATATGAAGGACATTGGTCTTCTACGTTATTTTTTGGGTTTGGAGGTATGGAAGGGTGCACATGAAATCTTCCTTCAACAAGGGAAGTATATTGTGGAGATTTTTGAAGATATTTCAAAATTCAATTATAGACCCTCAACTACACCTTTGGTACCAAATCTTAAGTTAACTTGTGTTGATTTGGCCGATCTTACTTTGTAAAGGCAATCGATTGAGTCCTTGATGTATTTGGTGAATACCAGGTCAAACATTTGCAATCCAATGAATACATTGAGCATGTTTATGGTTGAGCCTCGCTAGTGTCATTGGAATGTTGGTAAGCATGTGCTCAAGTATTTTAACTTTGAAGGGAACAATCCATTATGATATGAAGTATTCTAGAGATGGTGAGTTGTTGCGACACGAATTTGTAGATTCAAATTGGGCTAGAGACACTGGTACTCATAAGAGTACTTCTAGGTATTGTTCAGCTTGGGATCAGGTATGATTTCTTGGTTTTACAAGAAGGAGGGAGTTGGTCTCAATTCATCTGAAGTAGAGTATATGGCAACTTCATCTGCTTGTTGTGAAGCCATATGGGTTCGTATATTGATTCTAGAGCTAACTGATCAATTGTTGGAGCCCACGGTTGTTTACTATGATAATCAGAGTTGCATCAACCTCTCTAAGTATCCAATATTTCATGATCACTCCAAATATATTGATATTCCGTACCATTTTTTTAGGGACTGAGTTCAAAAGGGAGCTATAGTGTTGGACTGGATTCCTACATATTTGCAAGTGGTTGATATTTTAACAAAGCCCCTAGTTAAAGGGGAGTTTGAGATGCTGAGGGAGAAGTTGGGTTAATGGAGAACACCTTATTCACAAAGAGGGAGAAATAGATTTCCTATTGCTTCAGAAATTGTTTACCTCAAACCTGGGTGAGCAGCAACTGAATTCTCTCTTCATCCATGGTCAGTAAGCAGCAATAGCGGAGAAGAGGGGTAAGTTGGTTTTATCACTCTCTCCCTCCCTATTTTTGATTTATAGGAGTTATAGTGCATTTAGGTAGGGTGCATTAGCATTGGTGATGGAATGTGTTAATGTTGGAGTTACCCTCTTCCATGGTAGGCACATTCATTCCTAATAGCATATTTAATGCAGGAAGTACCTTTCCTTGAGGGTGCACTAACCTAAGCATTCACTCGAAGTCAAGTGCAGTGCATTCCTCTATGCTAGTGGGTGTGCTTTATTGTTGGACAATGGAGTGTATTTTTGAGCTTAAGTGGAGTGCTCCACCATAGGCATGTATGGCCCATTTTGTGCCTCTCTTCCTTAGTTTATAAAAGGATGCGGAGGGGTGCATTAGTAAGCATTCTAAGAAATTCTAGTGTGTGTTGTAGTGAGAGCAAGTGTAAGCAGCCTGTGTATTAGCTGCTATAATATTTTTTTTTTGAATAATAGTGAGCTGATGCAATTTCTGTTGGAGTTTGCATCACTGTTTGTTATCAAATAATAGTTAGCTAATGTGATTTCTGCTGGAGTTTGCATTACTGTTTGTTATCACAAAATCTTGCACCTTAGTGCAAAGCCTTCACAAGGTACAAAGACTAGTGGAACATTAGAAGTGTTGCCACTGTCACCTGGACAACTACCTCCCTCATTTTAGTGAAAGACAAGTCCAACTGTCCAACACAAGGGAGGCTTCCCTAATAGCACCTAAGGTTTCTAATTAAGGCAAGATAAGTCAAGTCCTAGGTGACCTATGTAACTACCCAAATTACCACCAACAAATTATGTCATGTGAGTTATAAATTAGGTGGTTAATCAAAGAAATTTCATATTAGGGTTTGCTCACTTTAGGGCTATTTTAGAGGGTTTGTCAAGTGATTATCTAATGCAAAATTATCCCCAAACAGTACAAATCTGAAAATTACTAAAGGCTGCAGTAAAAGTTAAAACTTGCATAAAAAATAAGAAATTACAACAGTGAACAAGTTATAACAGCAATAGATTTCAGCCACTTAAGTAGATAGTAAACAAGTGAAATTTAGGGCTAAAATAAGGAATAAAAGTAGGGTTTAAGTAACTTATTAATTATGAAAATTCAAAAGAATATAACAGCCAAAAAAACCAAGACATTCAGCCCAATAATTGTTGTAATATAAACCAGCTTGGCCAATTTTCCAAGAGAGATGATTTTAGGTCAAACACATGCAAGAAAACCCTAGGATTTTAGGTCAAAAATATGCAAGAAAACCCTAGACGTCTAGGGTTTTTGATGGCTGAAAACTAAACGTAAGCTAAACAGACCTTAGATTTACCCTAAAACAAAGGTAAAATTTTGATTTTTGAATTTAAGATTGACTAGACGGGAAAAGACTAGTGCCTACTAATTTTTTTGGGCTTATGGGTTCAACTAAGAATTCTTTTGAGAAAGTGTAAGTGATACTTAGGGTTGTCCACTACAAACCCTAGCACATACACCTAGTGCCTTACAAGCTTCAAGATAGTTCAAGGGGAAGATACTCCACTAGTAATCTCCCAAGAGCTTTTAAAAAGGGACTTGTTCAAGAAAGTAGAAAGAGAGTGCACCACCACCACTAGAGAAGCACAACTACACTTATAATCATTTGTAAACAAAATCCATAAAGATTTAGAGAGAACACTTACTCAAGAAATAAATTCATCCACAAAACCCTAGCCAAGAACATCTATGAAATTTTGTAAAGCATCCACAAGACATCATCCTCAAGAAGTCGCTCTAGTTATCCATCCATAGTAAAAAGATAGTCATAATAGTAGACAAGTAGTGTTCTCCACAAGTTCTAACAATGAGTTACAAATGAGAGGTGCTTCTCTTTTTATATGACGAGATCTAGCAACCCTCTTAACATAAAAGTAATATTCTCCTAGATTTTAGCCCAAGAAAATATAAAATACCATTATCTCTTTACAAACCCTAGAGATATGGTCAAAAATACATAAACTATGAGGTGGTTATGCCACCTATACAACAATATTCATGATACATGAGTGAATGAGTCAAAAGACCCCAAAGATGCTCCCCAAATCAAGTAAATTCTCCTCAAGTGCTAAGTTGTCCTCCTCAACATGTGGAATGACCTCCTCAAAAGCCTCAACGACATCCTCCAAAGGTGTCACGTGAATGGTCAAAAATTCAATGATAATCTTCTCGCACCAGATTTTAAAAGCACCATAATTGTGTCAATTTTTTCTTGAATTTCTATTTTGACCACATTTTGTAAACGTCGTGGCCATTATGCATCTAATGGCGTTGATCTGTAGAATTATGGGCATTCTATCAAAAGACAATTGCTCCTGAAGCTGGCCTCCCTCAAAATATGTGTTAAAATATCCTCTAGGTGTGCAATGGCCTCCTCAATGTCCTCCAGAAAGCACAACACTCTATGCACGTCATCTATAAGATCCATGTAAGGTACAACGTCCAAAGCAAGGCTCGACAGATCCAAAGTAGTCATCAATCCCGAGGCATGTACACAAATCCAATGCAACATAAAAAGTGAGTCAAGTCAAATGTAAATGCCATTAGGTAGATGACATTAAATATCATCTTCTAACTTCACAATAACTCATAGAATTCATGCAATTTGCCAAGTTTTGGTATAATGGGGGCATCATTAACCCCTATTACATGTATCAACGCCCAAGAAGAGAAGTTCCTAAGAAAACCCATCAAGGAGCATGTGTAGTGATATATGGTATGGTTTGGCGGGTAACTTCATGAGTTGCATTGCACAACCATGTGATGTTGTTTAAGATATTCATCCACATGAATGCCTCTGGAGTATGAGGGAGCATTTATGCATTGAGTTGCCCTTTCCTCGACACTGTGTCTTTCTACCCCTTACTTGCCTTT
Organism: Picea engelmannii; assembly: GCA_009831015.1. Taxonomy (NCBI): domain Eukaryota; kingdom Viridiplantae; phylum Streptophyta; class Pinopsida; order Pinales; family Pinaceae; genus Picea; species Picea engelmannii. The sequence continues at coordinate 453,484 of ML789780.1, read as the reverse complement.
TTCTTTGTTTATTTAACCTTTTCTGGCTTTTGAATTTTATTTTATTTCATTTTGTCATTTTTTTTAGATGTGCATTTTATTGCATAGGACTTGGGGTAATGGCTTCATAGCGAGGGGGCATTGCTCATGCTTTATTTCGTTTGCTTTTTGACTTTTCTTTTCTTTTATTTTTTTATCTGCTCTTCACCTTGAGCTTATAGCTCTTTTGGGGTAAGGCTCTTCTCATGGGACTATGAAACATGAACCTTTTCTATGACATATGACAAACAATCCATGAGCGGGACAACAGAAATAGAGAAGGATGGAAAGTGTTAAGTATGGATTGGAATATGGACACGCTACACCTTTCAAAGCCCCCCAGTAGTACAACTCAACCCAAGAGCGACAACACTTATCCGGAGGATGATGATGACCCACCAAGGTGAAACAAAGCAAAAGGCACAAATTTAGAGCATTATGATCCATTATCCGACTCAACCAATGATCACCACTTTCATGACAAATACATAAGGCATTAACACTCAATATGAAGCAATGAAATAATGTACCTCATGTATGTCAAGCACCATAACCATCAAATGTGAGTGAGAATGTGGGAAGCATCTTCAGTCAACTGTCTGTGGAGAACCATAGAATTGCTGTCTACAATAAGGATCATAGGAGAAAAATCTCCTCAAGTTACCCCTAGATGTCAAGGGGTAACACTGTTCATAATTTCCAGATTGCACATATATGTATTTAGCTTCCTTCTATCTGTTGTTTTGAATTAACACATAGAATACAGTGTTTGCACTCCTGGACTTAATTTACTGAAGTTTTAGTAAATGCAGATCTAGGCTTTGATAGGAATAATCTAAGTTCCAAGTTTCAGGACCTGTAGGTTTCATTCTTTGAGTGTGGTATGAACTATGTTGTAAATTTTAACACTTACCGCTGCATTATTAAACACCTAAACTAACCACACAATCTAACAAACTGTTCCAATTTCAACAAAGGAAAAGAAAGAAACAATGTCTGATACCATGGGATGAAATTTGTTCTTGCTGGTTGGTAGGCATTGATTACTTACAAGAACGAATTCAACAAATGCAATCCGAGTTGAATGCTGATAATCTCCTAGCAGCCGCAATCGAGAAACCTTGATATAGGATATAAAAAATCATATCATATCAGTGAGAAGTTCTTATAAAAGTACCTTAAAATAAATAAACATAATTCTTAATTATTCAGAATGATGATGTAAATGCCCCACCTCTCCGCAAAGTGACTCGAAGAATAATTTGACATCTGCTTGAGTTACCTGCAAAACAGTCATAATAATATCACTGCTCAAACTAGTATCTTATTGAGATTTACACACACTTAGAAAGGGATACATGCTGAATAAGCATTGTCAAACTACTAAAGAAAGTTGACCAGCTATAATCTTTCTAACAAATCTGATCTTCACCTTCTTGTCTATATTTGTGCAATAGATTGTCCGGGCACACAATTCCCGTTCATCTTCTGACTGCAATGAAAATTTAGAATTACTTAACAGCCACTCATGCATAACACCAAATTAATCATTATTCAAATTCACCTTACTGATTTGCTTGCATGAAGAGTGCCTGTCAATGTCAAGAGACATTTCCTGTAACCTACAACTAGCAGCACTTTACTTACACTGGGGAGGAATGTAGGGTGCACATTACTTACACTGGGGAGGAATGTAGGGTTAACAGGAAGGATTGCAGTTTTTGAAGGGAGAACCTTGACTGGATAAAATCCGAGCATAGTTCCAGAAAGGCTAAGAGCTGCTCTAGCACTTTCTGCATGTTCACATGACCACAACAGAATTTCACTCAGTAGGAGGAAAACGTAATAATGCATGTTACTTCCTTAGTGATCAGGCTCCAGCTTAATAAACTGCAACTTACCCTCATCAGTGAATTCTACAAAAGCAAAGCGAAGAACTGAATTTGGATCCCCACAAACACGACAATCAACCACCTGCAACTAAACAAAAAAAAGTCAGTTTTTCAACCATTTATCCAATTGTATGCATATAAGGAAATGAGATAACGAGAAAAGAAAAAAGATACATTGAGCTGGATGGAGAAAATCACCTGTCCACAATTTATAAATAGAGCTGCCAGTTGCTCTTCAGTCACCTTCATTAGGGAATCAAAAACAAAGAAACAAAATTATAAGGAATGAAGAACAAAATGCCTTAACGGAAATTGTGTTTTGTACAGCACTGCAGCTTATTACTTTCATACAGTATATGTGAGGATTTACAACAACAGCATTTGCTAAACAAAGTTTTTAGTATTTACACTCCAAAAACAATTTCGCAATTTCCTTTATTTTGCATTTTAAGATTTTTGATGATGCTTTTGTATAGCACCTTCTATGCATGTTCACTCTGATGATTTCTTTAAATATTGATGAAGTTAGTCAAATATAGAAACAATGCACTAACCATCAGATCTATATCTGCAACATAGACAGTTCTCCTGATGCTTTCTTCTCGCTGTGCCCTGCTGATTCTGGAGTTTGTTCGCCGTCTCACCTGATTATAGCCGTTCCTTTTCTATGGAGTGTTCAGAACAGCTTAAGTCAGTAAACAAATGAAACAATCACATATTATTGCTAAACATAGACAAAATGAACAGCTCTTTCCAACCTATATCCCGTCATTGGCCGATTAAACATAGGTTAGTGATTCCAATTCTACTTGAGCTGATTTACATTAGGCATTCTGTTCAGTGCTTTAAATACTAAATACGCTATCATAGAGTGTACATAGTGAATAAATCCATCTGCGGAAAGCTGAAATGATTAGGCTGCCTGGGATACTTGGAGTTTCAAGTTCTGCTTGTGCACTCTTCATGTATATAGACATTTCTGTGTATCAATGAAAACAGAGGCAATTTCCCTCATTTTGCATTGTGCAAAACTCCATTTCAAAGCACTGCTGAACAGGTTTTCTTCATGCTGTAATTTTTATGTTTCTGCATCTATCTCTTTATTTCTGTATTTGCTTTTTTTCCTTAACTGTGCAATAGATCTTTGTCTGTGCCGTTAATGTTCCGTTTTTTAACAGTTTGTAGTAATGTTGGGCTAGGATTGACTGATTGCAAATGTCTTTAAATCACCCAGCCCAGAGACTTCGAAAATTCCCATGATGCTATCAAGCAACTCTTGCATCAAGATCACACAAATTGATTCCTTTTCTATGAGAAACAGAAAGTAGAGTTTTTCGTAAGCAACAGGTGAATAGATAAAGTCATCTTCTTCAATTTTTTGAACTATTTAACCATTTGTGTTTTTCTATTTTGACTGCATGAGAAATATAATATAATGAAGGGATGAATCTTAACAACTACAATACAGGTCATTTTCTGTAACACACCCACGACGGGGCATAAAAAATTTTGCTTTTCTTAAAGGACAGATTCTCCATTCATGGTTTCTGATTTGGAAAGTCGGGGAACCAGTCCGACTTCCCAGTCAAGGATCTCCGATTCTGAAGCCAAACGACTCTCTGAGACCTTGATGGTCTCGCTCTGTAATTAAATGCAGACCCTTTCGACTTCCGGGTGCAGGTCTAATGGTACCCGCGACCTTCCCTTCGCGCTTGGGGAATCTCTGAGTTTGGGCGCTAGCCCCTTTTCTGATAAGCCCCATCTTGAGGTGACCTTGGGCGATAACCTCACGCAAACACACAATTGCGGGCACGGCCAAAGGCGGTTTGAAACCAAACTACCTTTCGGCCCACAATTCTCCTCGAGCCTCCACATGTCCTTTCTTCAAAACCGTGGTTTGGATTGCGGCCCGCCCTCAACTTTTTAAAGTTCGCACATCTCCAATCCCCGCAATGCTACAAGACCGTCAATCTCACGATCTTGACGGTGCCTCTGAACTGACGGCTCAAATCTATCCCTTTCAAAGCTGCAGATCAGATCTGACCTCTTTCAAATCAACGGCTGTGATTTGTTTCGGAATTCCGGACTTGGGAATTCTCAAGTCTCAAACTTTCCTTTCTTCCATACGTCAATCTTTCGGAGTCGATGATTTGCGGACACCTGTCCTTCTCAATCAACGGCTCTACCTCTGCTTTGGGGGTTTGACCTTTCAACTAGATCAACGGTCCTGCGGCCCTTTTCTCGATCAACGGTCCTGTGGCCCTTTGGGTCTCCAGACTTCTAAGATCTCAAATCTCAAACTTCACTTCCCCTCAAAGTAAGCGGATTCCTACCGCGTGTCCACTTGAATCGGACAGTTGAGGCTTGCTTCGGGTCTTTACCCGAAATCTACAGATTTATGCCACCTGTCCTCTTGATCTGATGGCTATGAATTACTTCAAGACTTTACCCAGAATCCACCGATCTATGCCACGTCTCTTCTGGATCAGACGGTCCAGATTCACCTCGGACGATCCGACGCTTGAGATTTACTTCGGACGATCTGACGACTGAAATCTACTTCGAATGATCGAACGGTTGAGATTTACTTCAGCTCTCCGGACTTCAGGAGTCTCAAATCTCAACTGAAAATTCTCGAACAGATTTCTCCGGAGTCCACGATCCGTCACCATGCATCCCTCTGGATCTAGCGGTACAGATTCACTTCAGGTCTTCGGGGTTCGGGAATCTCAATTCTCAACTAAAACCCCGGTGCGATTCACCCGGAGCTCGCGATCTATTAACGCGTGTCCTCTCTAAATCAACGGCCCTTGTCTCCTTCGGAGATCTCAAATCGCAGTTTTCCTCACTCTTTGTTTCTCCCGAAACGATTGTACCCGGAATCCACGATCTGATGACATGTGTCCTCCCGCAGATCGACGGTTCCCGGCTACTTCGGCTGTTTGTGCTTCAGCGATTTCAAACTCTTCTCCTTCACGTTCTCCCGGAGTGCTTCCACTCGGAGTTCACGATCTGTCGCCATGCGCCCTTCTGGATCTACGATCCAGATTCTCTTCGGCCTTCCGGCTCTTCTGCTTTCGGGGCTTCGGGAGTTTGTCCCACTCCTCACTTGGAAACCTCCGAAGTAGTTTTCCTCGAAGTCTTCGATCTATCGACACGTATCTCCTGTCGGCCAACGAACAGGATCTACTTTGACTCTTCAGCTTTCGGGAGTTTCAAGCTTCTACGCACTTGTTTCCTTCCGAAGTGCATTCATCCGGAGACTCCAATCTATCTACACGTACCCCTCCTGGTGATCAACGGCCAGGACCTACTTCAGGTCTTTACCCGGAGTCCACAGACTTACGCCACCTGTCCTCTGGATCCAACGGCTGACATTTACTTCGCTCTCCAGATTTCGAGAATCTCAAATCTCAACTAAAACCTCTAGAATCGATTATCCGAAGCTTACAATCTGCTGACACGTGTCTCCTGGCGAGGAACGGTCAGGATCTCCTTCTCCTGACAATGAACGGTCCCAAACTACTTCGGGACTTCAGGACTTTGGTAAGTCCACTCTCCTGCGTGTGCGAAGCACTAAGGCTCGGGCACCTTGCTTCAATCAAGCGGTTATTGGTCCTCTACGTTGTGATCCAATGGCCATTGTCGCTCCTCCTCCTGAGCTTCTGATCTCTTCCAACTTAGAAGATCTGCTAAGGGTTCAAAGGCCTCGACCCTTGCCCCTCCTACGAGTTTGTCTCTTGGACTTCATCTGCACGCCTGAAAGTGTATCTCTTCTGAGCTTGATCTCTTTGAGGATTTCGATTTCCCACACACTCCTTCCATTTCATGGATCTCGTCAAACTCATATCGAAGGTCGACGATTCACAGTAATTGTGGGGCCCCAACATGCGTGCTCTTTATCAGAGAGCTCAACCTCCGCAATCTGGAAAGTGTTCGCCCAACCTGGTCTAACCGGAGTCGTTGATCTTCCAACCTGACGAGATCAACGGCGTTAGTGAATTGCGAGCCGCGAACTAGCGCGTCTACTACTTTCACCTTCGCACTCCGCAATGATTCCCCACCCTCGATCTCCATTCATAGATTGACGGTTCACAGTGATTGCGGGGTCCCACCTCCGCAATCTAAGAAGTGCTCGCTCGACTCTAGTCTAATCCTAGTCGTTGATCTTCCATCCCCAACGAGATCAACGACGTGGGTTGATTGCAGGCCGTGAACTAGCAGGTCCGCTAAATTCACCTTCACACTCCGCAATGATTCCCAACCGTCGATTAAATCGAGCGGCTGGTATTTGATTCGGTAACTCCAGTGAGTATTTGAGTCGATCTGACGACCGAGATGGCCTCTCCTCCCGTTAAACGACTCGCATCCATCTCCGCTATCAGATTCTTAAGTCATGGGTAGTTCTGGTGACTTGACTATCGTCTACCTCCTAGATCTGACAGTCGGGACGGTTCCTAGGCTTCCTCATATCTAAGGCTCAGAGTTAACTTCAGGACTTCGAGATTTCGGGGATTTTACCTCCCTTACGGCGAACTTGCTCAGTTCGCCGAACTCTCGAAGTCCGAATGACTCCAAGGGTTAACTCCCAGGCTCTTTCCCATATCCAACGATCACAACAGAGCGTGGCTTCTTCCGAACAGATTTCGTTCGTTCGTCTTCCAAACAAGGGAACCTTCCCTTTCGATACTTCATCCTCGCTACTCTTCCTGAGCTTTGTTAGCTCTGAAAGGCTTAAGAGCTTTGCGCTCTTTCTCTTGAACTTAACACTTGGAAGAATCCTTTCGCGTACCCCTTACGCTCATTCCTCAACTCTAGAACTTAAGTGGTTCTCGGTCTCTGTCTGCCTCGTAGAGAGCCTGTGCATACGTGCACTATCTCTCCTAAGCTTTAACAGACTCCCTCATCCAAGGGACTCAAAACGACTAGGAGTGTCGACATGCGTACATGAAACTGTGCCCAAGGTCGACAAACTCACAGTTCGTGGATCTAGCTTAAGCCACCGCAGGGCGCAAGCATTTACGAATACAAAACATGTCCAATCCATACTTGCTTAAACACACAATTTAAACAAGAATAAAGAGATACAGTATAACCATTAAGCAAACATACACATCCCTGGGTCATTCACAGTATATCCCATTTCATTACATAATTACAGCTTAATTTCACAGGGTATGAGAATACTTATCTATTACAAGTTGCATCCAACCAACTGACTGTGTATGTGCGCCTTTCCACCCAACCATAGGCTCAGAGGCATTCATTCTTAGCACTCTGGCAACCCCCGTGCCAAGCCATGATATCACTAGGGAATTTATGCCATCTCTCAAAGAAACTCTCTCTGTCACAGCGACCCTGCGAGGTTTATCAGATGCTTCCTCAGCATCAAGATCGCGTTCTGGTCCTTAAGGCCATGTTCTCGGCACTTCCTTTGGGTTCGCACATCTCCCTTACGAGCTTGTGCTCTCGTCCCGTGTCTCCTCTCTTGTTGTCTCTGTATGTATCTTGATTCTTACCTTCCCTCCTCTGGAAGGTTTCCGACCTGTCATGTTCCTTCTGTCAGAAGGAAGCTCGACTCTGCAGATCTCTGTGGTACTTCGAGCTGACATCATGCAGCTAAACCATGCTTCCATTCATGGAGGTGGTTGATGATTCAACCACTGGTCCTTTCTTTATTAACTGATTTCTTTCCTCTAGAGATATATCATGGCTCGTACTTCAAGGCTTCACCCCCCAACAGTCAGTTATGGGCAGTTTAACAATAATATGTTTACATTGTCCACATGCCTTAGCATGGTAATCCTATTTTATGATTAATTACAAGCTGGGAGAAACGGGGGTGTTACATTTTCTCTTTCTCTGCAATCTTTTACCCAAAAACTTTGGGTTTTGTTGTTTCAAACATCTTGGAAAGCATTTTAGATATCTTTCATATTTTGTCACATACTAAGGCGTATCTTAGTGTTCCCTCTAACCATTTGGATGCTTTCTATTGGTCAAATTTGAAGGAAGAAATGTACCCTAATCAAGCTAAAGGCCGATATATAGAGGAGGGTGCAAGAAATTAAAGGTTCTCTATGAATTTACTCCTGAATTAACTCATAATTGCCAATGGAATCTTATTTTGATGGTTAAGTGGGGGTGCTCATATTCCATACACTAAGGTCCAAATCAACAGAGACATGATTCGCCTTTTGTGGGCCATCTCACCCACATAAGCAAGTTGTTCCTTGCAGTTGAGGCCAGGTGCAAGTCCTAGGCGGCTTTGGTAAAATAGATAACCCCCCCCCTATGGCTTCTTAGAAAAAGGATTCTTCAGAATGTTGTAAGCCACATACACTGCAATGTAACACTCCAAAATTGGGGAAGGGCACACTTTTCACATCGTGATAAGAGGAAGTTGTTCAAAAAAAAGTGCCATATAATCTTATAGGCCTTTCATCAATTCGACCAAGGTTCAAGTCACATGGAAAACATTGTTGGATTTAGAACCTTGAAAATAGCATTGCTCATGTGTCCCATAATCTTATGTCCCCTACACCAACTTAACCTAAGTTTGTGTCACAAGGAAATAGCCATATTAACATGGAACAAGATCCTCAATGCAGGATATGGCACAGTGATTTAGTAAGTTTGTATTAGCTATAAAACAGAAATAGTAGAAACTCATATGCAGACATTGTATATTTCAAATCCAAGTGACTTGACTGAACAAACACACATTTTAACTGATACCCATTAACAGAATAGTAACATGAACAGCCACACAAAAGATTATCAATATAGATGTTTGGAAACCCCACTCCTCTTGGGAAAAACCTTATTTTAAATACTTCAGACTGAGATACATATAGAAAACAAGCATCAATGACAAAATGAGAAGCCGTATAGGCTGTACGGTTCCGTACATATCTTACATATCTAAGTTCTTCTACTGGGCAATCGTACAGTTGTACAGAGCTTCTTGGTACGGCTCGTGTTCCTCTTTTCCTTGCTGCAGGTGGTCACACAATCCTTGATATCAGTATACGATATCCTCTTCACCTCTCAACCGTACTGATACGGCCCTCTCTCAATCTTCTACAAGTATGGCCCTCTCTCGACCTCAATCCATATGAATCGTACGGATTCTCTTGTACTTACTGCGGGTTCTAATCACTTTTCCCTGGGAGATCTCTTTGGACTCTTTCTTAGCCCCCCTATCTCCTTTAGCTTGCCTCGGATTGGTTTCTTCTTTCCCTTACATGGCCTCTCTGCATGGCCCTACTCCGCCTTTATGCTTGACCCTGCTCGGCCTCCTTGACTAGTTCTCCCTAACCTGTGACCATGCTCAGCCTCCTTGGCTAGTTCTCCCTAACCTGTCTCTCGACCTCCCTTGGAAGAGCCTCCCTCACTTAGTCGGCTAGATTCTCTCTTGAGGCGCTTGTGAAATGAGGCTCTCTAGGTATATTATAACCCTAGCCTCTCTCTCATGCATTCCTGGCCCTTAGATCTTCTTCGCAAGACCTAGCTCTGATGGCGGGGACTTAATCAAGCATTAAGACAACTTAAGTCACATCCAATGGTTGTGACTTAATCTCAAGTTGACTTAAGTGATCCCCACCAACATCACGTTGTCTAGACATAAAGTGGGCCCCTTCCACACTACTAGACACCCCTAGTGTGGAAGTACCTACCTGAGCTACATAATCTAACACTCCCTCTTAGCGAGGGAAGTACTGCCACTGAAGCTGCCTCCTCCATGGTCCACGTCACTGTGAGTCTCTCCCTCTGAATCTGAGAGACCCATCCTCTCTAAGTCTGGATACTCAACCTCCTCTGCTCTGTAGTTGTTGTTTCCATCTACACTAAGACCATCTGAGTATCCCCATTCCTCCAACCGATTCCATTCCCACCAGGTGGGCCTGCTGAGGATAGCTTTCTTGCTCTCTTAAGTATAAGGCAACTGTCTCATCACCTCCATCCTTGAAGTTGTAGATAGGTTGTCCCCACAGCTTGTACAGGCGATCCTCACTGATGCCTATCATCATAGGTGGTCCTGGTGCTTGACCTCTAACAAAGCGAATATGCACACCAAAACCAAAGAAGCTGACACTGTAGCCTTGATACTCCAAGGCTAAGATTGAGAGTATACTAACTCTCATACCTGGTACATAAAGTACCCTTGGCACCCTTAGAATCCTGCCTAATTCTATCTATAGTGATACCACCCCTTGTCATCGAACTGCCACCATGCTAGAGTGAACACCACACCTTACAAGACCTGAGTCTTGTGCTATAAACTCCTGAAGGACAAGTCTTTCACCTGTCATATGACATGTGGCACCACTATCTATGTACCACCCTTCCCTGGGCCTGTCCTCTGTGTCTAGAAACAAAGTATATTCGTCTTGAAACATTTTTGAGAACTCACGAGTTGTGGCAGCCAACTATTGCTCTTCTTCCTCATCCTTGTCCTCGACTTCAGCTGAGGTTGCTACCTCCTTTCTTTTTCCTCTTGCTCCATAGCCCTTCTTGGCTTGAGAGCATGTAATGTCCCTTTCCGAGTAGGAGCTCCAAAGAGGAAGGCTTAGTAGTCTAAACATCCCCTTTTAGACTATAACCAGGAAGAAACAAGGGAAAAGGGTCATTTGATGTCATTTCACTAGGGAACGTTATATTTCGAAAGTGACATTAAGTGAAAAGTGAGAAAAAGCCAAATATAGAGGTCGCTTAAGTGAAAGAGGCTAAATATAGAGGTCAACGAAGAATTAGGGTTTGAGAGAGTATAAGAGGGAGAAAAGCGACCTAATTGATCATTATGACGAATTATGATTTGAGAATTGATCTCAGAGGAGAAAACACACAGGTTCAGGCGAATCAGTGAAGGATTTTGGATTCCAGGAGGAAGACACCAGTTGATTGGATTCAGTGTTGAGAGACACACCCTAGCCAATTGGGAAAGCCATACAGGTTTTCCATTGCTTCAGCAGCAGTTTCAGCGTGGATTCTAGAGGAGGGAATCCGTCACAGAGTAGGTCGCTTCACCTAAAGAGGCCTAGTGAATCTTAGCCCTTCAAACCCAGTTGAGATCAAGGCAAGGCACTTCCATTGAACCATCCAGAGCAAGTTTTTGAGCATCCTAGCCACCAGGGCGTCATATTCAAGCAGTGGGGGTTTGCAGTGGGTTTACCGGCAATAGAGATGGTACAGTTTATCAGATCTACTCATCCAGGGAGACATTGAGCCAAATTCCTTCCGACCCATTGGAGGAGGAGGCAGAGCGCCTCTATTGAGACAGTTTATAGTAGATTCCGACGATGGAATCATCCAGGGCGACTTATCCAGCCATTTCTGATAGTTGCAGTGTAACTTTGTGGGTGAAAAGAAGGGAAAGAACGTCGCCAACCTTGGGGACTTAGCAGATCAACAAATCCATCCGACCCAATTGAGATTGGAGCAGGGGGCATCCAGTGAGCCAATTTCCATCAGTTTACGACAGTATAATCCAGCAAATCCACCTTGCATGCGGCAGTTCCTCATGCATGCAGCAGTTTTCCACATGCATGTCATCAGACCAGCTTGCATGTCATCTTTCAGGCCTTGCATGGCACCGATCTATCATCGCATGTAGTTTCTAGTACTTTTCTAGTTTATATCTTTGTATTTCCGGCATAGATCCCTTCATTATTTGATCTATATGAAACTATTTGATTATTATTTACATGCATGCAGTTGCGAGTGAATTTTGTACATGCATGTGATTGTTTGTAATTGACTACTTAATCCAAATATCTAAACAAGCCATTCTACTCAAACAAACAAACATGCAAGCTTCGCATGAAGCTCAGAACTATTGAAACTCAATCAAAAATCCTTAACCGCATCTAGAATCCCAAAGAGTATCAATTTCGACAACAGATAGTCAGCAGTTGAGGTTAATATCCAGATCTGTGGATCTAGGGATATTACAGAGCACTGGATGGCATAATGCCCAAACTCTCCACACACATAGCATTGGACATGTGAAAGATCCTTCTTTGGCCTACCACTTGTGGCTCCTCCTCTAAAGTTTGTTCCTCTTCTGCCTTTGGCTCCCTTCTTGGAGGTAAGCGCAAGTTTCTCCTCCTATTCATCCTCATCCACATCTAGCCCTCTTCTGATCTCTTCTTGGCAGCAGTTGTTCCATAACCTGTCCTAATCTGGCAGATTTTCTCTAGCCACTATCCCTGAAATAAAAGGATCCCACTCCTTTGGGAAGCCTCTCAAGGTATATCGAACTATCTTAGTTAGTGAGAGCTTTACTCCCACTGCAAGAAGTTCATCTAGTAGTTGTTTCACTTTGGTGAGATAGGTTGTGACACCTTCCCCTTTAGTCATCTTTGTATGTTGAAGTCTCTCCTTAAGAGCCATGATTTTTCTCTCATGCTTAGCCTCAAACAGCCCCTTCAGATGTGACCACATTTCATGAGTTGTTTGCTTCTCACCAATATTGGGTATGAGGTGATCCTTCACCCCGTCTAGGAGGATCCTTTGAGCTCTAATCTCTAGAGCATAATGCAATTATGTCCTTAGGATCATTGGGAATTGTGGGTTTCTTCTCAACAATACCCCATACCTTACTTTCTTGAAGGGCATTCTTCATTCGGTACTTCCACTGTACATAGTTGGAGGCACCATCCAATCTATCCTCATATCTGAGATTTGTAGCCATCTTGCTACTTAACTCTAGCTCCTTCTAGAGACACTTCTTAGTTCAGTACCTTGAGAAGCAACCTTGGGCTTGCTCCCTCTTAAACTGAACAGATCAGCTCTCCTCAAAAATCCTCTTTCTTCAGCTTGGAGAGTTCGTACTCCCTTCAACACCCTCTCTCAAAGTCAAGTCTTGACCATTCTAATAAAGGAAGCCTGACTTGGCTTACTAGGGTTTCTTTGGTAACTGGGTCGACTTTCCCTTCCTTGTCCCCAGAGAACAATACTTCACAAAAAAATCTTTGGAGCTGTTAAAAATTCAGCTCTGATACCATGTAAAACAGAAATAGCATAAACTCATATGCAGACATTGTATATTTCAGATCCAAGTGACTTGACTGAACAAACACACATTTTAACCAATACCCATTAACAAAATAGTAACATGAACAGCCACACAAAAGATTATCAATATAGATGTTTGGAAGTCCACTCCTCATGGGAAAAACCTTGTTTTAAATACTTCAGACTGAGATACATACATAAAACAAGCATCAATGAAAAAATGAGAAGTTGTACAGGTTGTACGGTTCTGTACAGATCTGAGTTCTTCTACTAGGCAATCGTATAACTGTACGAAGCTTCTTGGTACGGCTCGTGTTCCTCTTTTCCTTGTTGCAGGTGGTCACACAATCCCTGATATCAGTGTATGATATCCTCTTCACCTCTCAACCGTACTGATACGGCCATCTCTCAATCTTCTACGAGTTTGGCCCTCTCTCAGCCTCAATCCGTACGAATTGTACGGATTCTCTTGTACTTGATGCGGGTTCTAATCACTTTTCCCTGGGTGATCTCTTTGGACTCTTTCTTAGCCCCCCTATCTCCTTTAGCTTGCCTCAACTCGGTTTCTTCTTTCCCTTACATGGCCTCTCTGCATGACCCTACTCCGTCTTTATGCTTGACCCTGCTCGGCCTCCTTGCCCTACTCTGTCTTTATGCTTGACCCTGCTCGACCTCCTTGACTGGTTCTCCCTAACTTGTGACCCTACTTGGCCTCCTTGGCTGGTTCTCCCTAACTTGTCTCTCGACCTCCCTTGGAAGAGCCTCCCTCTCAATCGGCTAGCTTCTCTCTTGAGGCACTTGTGAAACAAGGCTCTCTAGGTATATTATAACCCTAGCCTCTCTCTCATGCATTTATGGCCCTTAGATCTTCTTCCCAAGACCTAGATCTGATGGTGGGGACTTAATCAAGCATTGAGACAACTTAAGTCACATCTAACAGTTGTGACTTAATCTCAAGTTGACTTAAGTGATCCCCACCAACATTATGTTGTCTAGACATAAAGTGGGCCCCTCCCACACTACTAGACACCCCTAGTGTGGAAGTACATGCCCGAGCTACATAATCTAACATTAGCAAGACATCACAATCACTAGCAAGGGAACCCACAAAGCACACATGCACCTTTAATCAAATTAGAAACAGAACAAGGGAGGATTCTATGACATCAACACAGGAACTTGCGCCCCAAACCTAGCTTCATATTGGGAAGAAGCCCTGTAATGAAATGCAACAAGATGTATTCTCATACACAGAGCTTTTGGAAACAATGAGCATATATTTTTCAGGGTGATACGACTAGTCCCATCCCCTGGACTCAAGCCGTATTCACATCAGGCCATCTCAAAGGTTCTTGACTCTTGCCACTCTAACTATAGTCCAAAAGACGAGAAATTATGATCATAGGGTTTAAAATCAAAAAGTTCGTGCAATGCTCTAGAATATTAACTCAGTATAATCATGTAATCTAGAACACAAGAAAGACGTGAAGAAGAAGCTGATAAAGTAATCTGCAAAAGACAAAAGAGTGGATAAAAGTTATGTTGAAAGCAGTTCTCTCCTCTGGTCATCTTTTCACTGGTACTTCCAGATGCTATAGACAGAATAAGTCCATGAATCCATTTTTGTTCTTATGGCAATTTTACAAATTCCCAATTTGAATGTAAGGGAACTCTCTATGTGCATGTTGTGAATAACAATTGTGAGACAAAGAGGGTTTATGAGGCATTTTCTGCACTAAAAGTTTTGCCAATTCGGACGCTGGCTTGGGGATGCAAGTCCCTGCCATAGCATCTTCCTTCTCTCTTGCTCTGGTACTAACATCACTGGCAGTATCAACATCATGCCTTGTGGGTCATCTTTGATTTGTAGTTGTTATTTATGTGATTGTGCTGAGAGGCACTTTTTACAGTCCAATATGAGAGAGATGTGTAATTTCTTCCGTGCTCAACCTAAAGCTGACATGTGTCACTTTTAAAAAATAATAAAATATTAAGTAAATAAAAAATACAATGTCAACTCTAATCTAAAATTTAAAACCATATATATATATATAATTTTAATTAAAAAAATTATAAAATGTAAACACGTCTTGCTATGCTATCTAAGATATGCGGAAGATCTACCAAAGGTTATAAGCGATCATATGAAGATTATCTACTATCTATAGAAGATTATAAGCCCAACAACAAAGTCAATATTGTGGGCCTCATTTTCACCCTGCATATTTTGTTTGTTTTTTTTAAATATTTACATTGCTTTGTGGGTGAATTAGAGTCATTTACAATCTTCAATGATGTTAAGAGATTAGATTATGTACATTTAAGACTTATTATATTATGAAAGCATATTTGTTTTTAAAAGAAAGACAAAGGAGATATATTATTAAAATAATTTAGTTATTATTTGTATTTCATAAAGTGATTTTTCAAAAACATATTTGTAATTTTTTAATAATTTATCAAATTCCAATTATAATCAATTCATCAAATTCCAGTTATAATCAATTCATCAAATTCCAGTTAATGACGTGTTGAATTTAGAGTTGAATCAAATGGCATGAGTGGTATAACTCACCGACATGGCAAAAATGGTATGTTTCACTAGTTGATTTGATCAATGGTCAAAAGAAAGAGTTGATTTGATCAATGGTCAAAAGAAAGAGTTAAAAAACATAAGTGTGACTATGCAAAATTTGTAAAAATATGATCATTGTCACCATCTCCCAGAGCTAATAAAACAAATAGAAGATCATGTGGTATTGTAGTTAACATAATTCTATAATTATGTAATTCAATTCCTTTAGCTTAGAAAGAATTACGTAATTATATTTTATGAAGAATTTATCCAAAAAAAACATATGAACAAATGATAAATAAGATATTTATTGAACTCATAATAGATAAATAAGAATAGAAAAATTAGAAAACACCCGAAAAGCATATGAGCAAACAATTAATAAGATATCTATTGAACTTATAATAGATAAATTAGAAAACGACTCTTATTTTACATTGATCTATTCAATTACCTGATCATGTTCTTTCATAATGATGAAATGGATCATGTATAATGGAATAAATCTATTTCAATGTCTATGCATTGATTTCAGTGATGATACAGTGAAAATTTTTTAAAGCAATCAATTAGTTACAATGATTTCAGCAATGCAATAACCCAAAACTATAGGGTGCATTGATTTCAATGATAATATTACTGTGAAAAATGATTTAGGGCATTGATTGAAGAAACAAGAAAATTGATTTGGTGCATTTATCAAGTGAAATGAATTGAACAATAACACAATGCAAACCAATTTCAAAATACATATTACAATGTTGCGAAAGAGATTCTCAATAATAAGTTGAAGTCCATTACTTTATTTGATTGGGTATGAATCCTCTCTTAGTATT
The DNA here is from genome assembly GCA_009831015.1 of Picea engelmannii. NCBI lineage: Eukaryota > Viridiplantae > Streptophyta > Pinopsida > Pinales > Pinaceae > Picea > Picea engelmannii. Next base: position 437,144 of record ML789780.1, on the reverse strand, counting down.
TGCACACTAAAACCATTATAATATTAAAAAATATAGAATGCATTAAAACCAAAAGCATACAAAAGAATGGAACAAAATTATGAAGAACATATGAGACTGGAGAAATAAACTATTAATACTGCAAAGCAAGAGAGACAAGGTATCAAGATTTAAATGTTTGAATGGTTTTCAGAATCAACTTCCTTTCTCATATGATTAATATGAAAAGATTGAAAAGCTAGCAGGATCTACCAAGCACCAAGAGAAACCAAATCCCTCGAGATGCAAACCTTTTTTATTCCCAATTTTGAATATAAGAGAACTCTATATGTGCATGTTGTGAAGAATCCCACATACATAACAATTGTGAGAAAAAAAGGGTTTATGAGGCATTTCTTGCACCAAAAGCTTTGCCAATTCAAACGCTGGCTTGAGGATGCAAGTCCCTGGATTGATGCCATAGTGTCTTCCTTCTCCTTTGCTCTGGTACTAACATCACTGGTAGTATTGGCATCATGCCTTGTGGGCCTTCTCTGATTTGTAGTTCTTATCTATGTGATGTTTTACAAACTAATACTACAGTGGCATATCCTTACGATGAGATTTCATCCCACATTAATAATTACTCTACTCTCCTATCTGGTTTTTTAAGTCTGAGTATCTTTGTATCTCTTTCAAATAATTCAATCTTATTTTACAGGCAAAAAATATGATAGATACTCAAACATTTTGATAATTTTGATGACATTGTTTAGCTGTTAATCTGTTTGTACTGTTTTTTCAGTCGGAGTATGTGCGTATCTCTTTCAATTAATTCAATCTTATCTTTACCCGCAAAAAGAAAATCTCGAGACTCGAAAATGTTGATGACATTGTACAGCTTTTTATCTATCTTGAACTGTTTTTTAGTCTCTGTATCTTTGTATCTCTTTCAATTAACTCAATCTTAATTTAGCCGCAAAATTTTATAGATACCCGAAAAATCTGATGGCATTGCATAACTGTTTATCTGTCTTGTACTGTTTTTTGGTCTGTGTATATTTGTCTCTCTTTCAATCAATTCAATCTTATTTTACCAACCACAACCAAAAAGAGTTATATATACTCTTGATGACACTGTATAGATGTTTATCTATCCTGTAATTCTGAACGTTTGTGAGTGGAAGCAATGTTTCTAGCTTGTTCAGTCGCAAGGCGAAAGGAAATGCACCCCTGTAATTGTTTTTTTCAGACCCCTCGCAAAGATCCTACAGGGTGTCCCGGGGAATTTAATAAATTTATTCCATTTGCATTTCATTTCATCAGCATAAAAATCGGGCATTCGGGATCAAGGCCATACACTCAATCACCCAAATGCCAAAGCAAAATAGAACTTATGAATGTACCAGCGTGAATGAAGATTGCGGCACTCACCCGTCTATTGGCAGCAATATTCCCATTCTTCTTCGGCGTGTCTGCAACGGCATTGGCATTGGCAGACGGATCCCCGAGGGAATGCGGAACGAATTCCTTGGCCAAAGGATTCAATTTGGACAGGAGCTCCACCAATTCCTTCATGTCCTTGTTAGTATATCCATTCTGCCGGGCATTTTCTTGCCCGCTCTGCTCCACATTTGCCTCAGAATTCTCCTTCGAGATCTGTCTTAAATTTTCCCTCAAATTCTGGCGAATCTCACCGGTCTGCTGCATGTCACCGCCCTCGGAGCTCAAATTCTCCTTATTCCTGTCCAGATCCTTCAAATGCCCCAAAGTGCCAGAAGATCCTAAATCCATTCTCAATCCCTCGCAGTCCTGTGCGCCACCATCGAGCGCCACAGCCATGACCCTTCAAAAAATAAAAAATAAAAAATAAACTTTGTTTCTTCGTTACGGTACCCACCGCAGCTCGGCCTGTTCCCCGCGATCTTCACCTACCGACTGCCAACCATCACCAGGACACCCCGGAACTCAACGTACAGTTGACCGTTTCGGGCAGAATTTGGGCCCATTGGCACCTAAAAGGCCATCGATTTGATGCTAATCCCTACCCTCCGCCATGACGATGATTCGCATTGGTGAAATTTGGCCGAGAAATAGCGCGCTGAGCTGTGGATCTGCTCCTCGGCAGGGTTTCCAGCTCTCTCCTCGTTTTCTATATATCAGTCAGCTCTGCATGTCCTTGGCATTAAAATATTACATTTCCCCATTTTTTCGTGATTGGGTTTGCTCTAATTGAAAATTTTAATCAAGTGATATCGGGGGTTCAAATTCCCATGGTATTGATGCTTTGGCTTTCCCATAAAACGGTTAGCCTCCAATTGTTGAATTCTAGGGGCTCATGTCATCAATCATATATTGACTTTTTACAGAGGAAGAAGGCATGAACATGGATTCGCTTAATTTTGTAGAAATGGATGGGTAGACTTTGTTGGTATAAAAAAATATTATTACGAAGTTGTAGTTGAAATTTTATAATATGAATGGATTTAAAATTATTTTTAAAAGTTTAAAAATTTTAAGATTTGAAATCTCGTTTAGTATAAAAATATAATTATATTTAAAGTTTTGTATAATTTAAATTTATATAATAATAATAATTTATTTTTAAAGTCGGGGTTAATTGAGACATCAAATTGGTGTATGAGATTCTTTTGTTTTTGGAATAAGGGACATTTTTTTAGTTATTAGATTTGATTACTAAAGTTTATAATATATTAATGTTAGTTGGTAGTTAAAAATGGGATTAGAAAAGTTATGAGCAAAAAAAGAGTATCAAATTGGTGAATGAATATCTAATAAAGTAAAATATTATAGAAGTAGAATTAGTTGCAAAGCATTTAAAAAAAATAAGACCAAGATAAGAAATGTAAAAGAAAATAGATTTGTAGTTGTAAGCCATAGGAATCAACCACATTTAAATTTGAGACTTTTTATGTGTGGTCATGTAATTTTAATAAAAAAAACAAATTAAGGTCTATAGCTAGGTTCAACAAGGTAACCAAGTTAGTGGTATCATATTGTTGTGACAAAAACTATTATGATATAAGAATGCCAAGTGAGAATGGAATTCAAGACCTTTTACGTGTAGACATATTCTTTTAACCAAAAAAATCAAACCAAGGCCCTTGACAAGGTACCACATGGTGCATCTAGATTGGGTGTATTCTACCAAAACAAGGACCAACCCCATGTGTCCTCGGGAGCTTGATGCCCATGTATTTGAACATGTGAGATTTTGTGTTACATAGGAGAAGGAGGATAGGGACCATCAATGCAGAGCAAGCCCATTCATCTTATAGTTGTTGGCATAATTTTGTTTACAAGCCCGCCTCGAGTGCCATCATGGAGGAAAGTAGGGTGTTGGTTCTTATAGCCCTCTCCAATCACAAAAGAAAAAGGTCGTTGGAAGGTGAAGGGGTGATTGAATTCAACGGTGGTGATGGTCTTTTCCCAAGGTCTGGCTCTTATGGCTTGACTTCAAATTTGTTGGTTAGTTTTATGGTTCTGGACTCTCTATTTTATGGCTCAACCTGCCCTTGTTATATAGTTTATTCCTCACATCCACAATTGGCTGAGATTGGGACTACCATCCTAGTTTTCTATGTGGGTGGGCGAACTTTTCCCAAGCCTTGATCCTCTCCTCTCGAGTGTTGGGTCTTTTATATTTCCCTTTCAACTACCTCCATTTTGCACCCATGTCTTGCTTCCACATTTGAAAATGTTGAAAATGGGTTATGAGTCAGGGCAATACTCTAACAAAAGGGAGCTCCAATGGTGGTCCAGGTAAAATACCAAAAATTCCACTTCTGAGAAGCCTCCTTTATGCACAACCAAATCCCAGAAGGATTCCATGAAGGTAGTCAATGATTACTGCAATCATTTTTCCTTTGAAGTGAACAAAGAAATGGCTAAGATGTAGAACTCAGTTCTGCGAAAAAGAAAAAAACTTTCCAAAGACCAAATTGAAGTTGAATTCTAAGGTTGGATTCCTAACACTGGGTTTTCCTGTACAAGGGATATCAAAATTTTCAGGCTCACTAAACTTTATTAGCTAAATAAAGCCTTTATAGACTAGGTTATGAAGAGAAAGGAAAGACAACAATAAGCCATCCTCCACAAATTGGGTCTAATGGACAAGAAATTTGAGAGAGACTACAAAGTTATCTTTGATATTAACATCGTTGTATCCATCCATTGGAACAACAAGAATGATTCTCTGGCAATAAATTGAACTCACTCAAGGATTGAAAGGCACACCCTCCAACCCTATTCACATTTAATGAAAACCCTTTAGTACAACAAGCTACCTGAAAATGGAGTTCAATGAAATGTGAAAAAAACCCAAAAAAAAATGACTATCATTTGTTAATTATCATTATGTAAAAACAAAAAATAAAAATAAATAGAATAGTATAGAACCATAATTCCACATGTTTTTAGTCATGACATTTTTCTCTATTATTTTTTATGATTAGTGAATTGATAAATCAATACTTGTTTTAATACAATATAAAGTTTAATACGTCCAAATTGCAATATTTATTGAAAGATTTTGAAGTGATAATTGTGATTGCTAAAGCCATCCCATTCATGTGTGGCTCGAATAGGCACATATGACAAATAGAATTAATTTCTTCAATGTGAAGGTAGTTGGAATTAGACTAAGAAAATCAATAGACCAATGCTTGAATGTAGTTAGGGTTAAGCTCAAATGAATGAAAAGTACTTGATCTTCTATTGTTGTTGACCCATGCATTGGTAAATATTGGATTTGTACATAACATTATAGAGTACACTGTCATAACCTTAACCTTATAAGCATGATTTTGTCAGTGCTTTATTTTGTCACAATGTGATTGTGAGAAACATATTCATGTGTTTTTCATAATATGTTGATAATTTTAGTGAAATAATGTTCTGAATTTAGCATATCTATTCTAACTTTGTTAGACCATCCTTATTATTATTTTTCTATGTTATCATAAAAATTGAATAACTAACCTTGCTAGACCATCCTTATTATTATTTTTCTATGTTATCATAAAAATTGAATAATTTCTTGTTATTAGGATTGTGTACATTTTAGCAAACCCTAGCAAACCCTTAATTAGTATCAAAATTATACCACATCATTTATATGTATCTCTTTGCTTCCTGAATATCCATTATCCATTGCATTGTATATATAGTAGTTCTATTTTATTATTTGATACTTCTTAATATTCCTTCTTTTGATGATTAATAAGGATAAAAACATCACACATTATGATAATTTATTAGTTTAAGTAAATCATTCAAATGATTTTAATTTCTTTAAGATTGATTGACAGCGCCAAATTTAATACTAAGAAGAAAAAATATAGATTTTGTTATGAAGGGCCAACCTTTTAAGGTAAATCTCTCACCTCTTTTATTCATCTCAAACACAAAATCATAACTAAGCCTAACGTGTGTGTCTCTTTACTTTGAGTTAATCACATGATACTCATTCAGGAGCACACCAAACCTTATGTTGATAGACATCTTAAAGATATTAGGGATTTACTCTATGAAATTGGAACGCAAGGCATAGAAGAGAGTGAGATAAGAAATTATATGGAATAGGGGTAGCCATAAGGGAAGTTTTTATTGTTGTAATTAAAATATTAAATTTGTCCTCAAGTGTCATGGACACAAATTTAATTGACAAATTTCACAATTAATTTAAAGAAGTTTTACATTCACAGTGTAACATGTAACCCCTAACCAACTCAACCATTAACCACAACTAGATCTTGTTTATCTTTGAAGTTCTACTTCAATATATTATCCATCAATTACAACAAATTCATAAGATGTCCCTAGTATGAAGTTACCACTAGTTATTGTGGAAATAGATATTGAATTTTTTTATTTGTAAATCAATTAAAGGAAATTTAGTTGAAATATGCCCCAATGGAACCCTCGTACCTATTCCATGTCATACTATATTTGTCAATCAAAATCTTTAAAATTCAAAAGTGAATTTGGAGATAGTTGGAATTTTTTAATAATATAATTTCTCTACCTTAAGCATGATCACAAATTGTCTTGGATATCTAAAGTGGAATTAATATGCTAACTAATTTTCCAATAGTTTTAATAAATAAGAGTTAGTGTATTGAGGTGATATTAATGCATTAGCACTTTTCATTATTAATATTAATTAATTTTTTTAAATCACGAATTTAGTGGGTTTATTACTTACTACAATAACCACATGCACCCACAATTTTGATATCCATGTTCAAATCATGAGGGGTTAGAGGCTTGGCAATGACCTTCAAATTAGATTATTATTATTATTATATAATATCCATGATTAGGCCCCATAATCAAGGCCCTCCATTTACCCCATTTACCATCCATGGATCATGGGAAAGTAATGTAATGTAACATAATGTAATATAATATGACACTTCTCATTATTAACATTAATTAATTTTTTTTCAAAATAAAAAAAATAAATAAATATATATATATATATATATATATATAATCTATTTTTAAGGTCACGATAAAGTCAGTAATCTCTACCCCCTGAGCATGTAACCTCGAAGGAGGAAAACACATGTTTAGATGTAGTTAAAGTAAGGTTAAGGTTACAGTACGTGACAATGTCTCCCCCATACTTGCTTGTAGAGCACCTAGCTTTATTTATTTATTTATTTTGTCACTTAACATAAGGCTACTTTAGCCCAACCCTAA
>ML789780.1:404420-423918 GCA_009831015.1 Picea engelmannii | reverse complement strand
GACAGTTGAGGGAACATCTTGGGTGGGGTCAAAATCTGGCAACCATTTATTTAGATAAAGACCCTGAGGACCCATAAAATATGGCCCATTTCTGAAGATTAATCCTCTGTCATCCGGGATTTCGAAGACAAACACGAAAAAACCCTTTCCTACAAAAAAGCTTTTAACCCCCTCTTTGATCAGAGGCTTCCAATTCCTTTGAGTCCAGTCCTCCACCGATTTGGGGGATGGCTAGAGGCCCGTAAACTGGCCAATGAGGCCTTTCTCGCCAGGTTCAAGGCCGCTTTGCAAGTTTCTTCTTCCGGCAAGGCCACCGAGGGGATTGAGGCCATTTTCTTGACAAACTTCTGCTGGCTTGCAGAGGGTGGGTGCTTAGGACCGACAGCAATCACGAACCTAAAATCTAGGACCTCCGGGGGCAGATCTGGATCCCCAGGAGCGTCCATGGTATGGTGGGGCGTTGTGAGCCAATCCGGGGGACGCAGGGCCTCGAGGGCACGTTGTAGCGGCCTGCAATCCTGTCGTGGGCGAGCTTCTTCAATAGAGTGCTTCTTAACCATAATAATTTTGAGTATGTATAATTTTATATATTATTTTTTAATCATATTTATTAGTCTTTTTTTTTTAACTTTAAACTTTGAAAAGTTTAAGATAGCACTATGTATTTAATTTTTTTCCTTATTTTGAGGAAAACTTAGTCTTCATAAATTGGTTTTAATATAAAATATATGTTTAAGGTATTTTTTTGATAACGTGAAATAACCATGGGTAACTTCCATAAAAATGAAATATAAAAAATATATATTAAAAAAATTTCTACATGGCATTTTTTTTTATCAATTTATTGATTTTTTTTCTTAAGAGGACACTTTTAAGTTGAAATTTCCTCTTTGGTAACAAATCAACACAATGTACACATGATAGGATGGTGTTTAGTTGTTTAGTCAAATTGGATGTATGAGATCCTTTAACTAAACTCAAAGGATCACTAAATCTTATATTTTTTTTGCAAATTCTATGTTATGTGCCAACAAGTCAATTGGAATCCCCCTGGGTAAGAAGCATTAGTCTAAGTGAAGGGGTTTACTATGGATGTCATCCACAAATGAGAGGAAACATCACTTTGTTTCCCTACAATGATTTCCTTGTATTATATATATATATATATATGATTTAATTGTTTTATTTAAAAAGGTGTGCATACCCTGTGTCCCTCTAAATTCAAAGAAAGGAAACACATATTATAATTAGAAAATTAAAACAAACTGGTCACATATATATAACATATATTATAATTAGAAAAATAAAACTCGTCACTATAGTGTGCCTATATATATATATATATATATATATATATATAATAGGTGTTTCCTTTTAGCAGATCAAAACTTTGAATTTAGAGGGACTTAAGGTATGCACACCTTTTTAAATTAACCAATTAAATCGTTGCATAAAGGAGATATCTTATCCTACAAAGAAAAGAATATCATGTGCTAATTTCACATTTAACTAGACCTTTACCTCAAATTAAAAAATATAATAATTCAATATATATGTATAAATTAAGCATAGTCCCGAGGATTAGCTCAATTGGTCTAAAGCCAAACGTGAGGTTTCATGCATGTTCGTCACTGATTCGACTCTTTTGATTCCCTTGGGGTGAGGCCTCATAATTAGGACCTATGGTTTACCCCGTTTACCATCCACGAAATGTGGGGAAGTACTCGAAGGGTTTCTAGCGATTTCTTCCATCATAAATATATGTATGTATGTATGCATGCATATAAATATTTTCTAGCGATTTCTTCCATCATAAATATATGTATGTATGTATGTATGTATGTATGCATGCATGCATATAAATATTAACATATCATTTTCAAGTCTTGTTTGAAGATTTTAATATCATATTTTATAAGCCTTGTGTACCTTGTGTTATATTAATTACAAGTCTTGACATTATCATATTTTGTAGAGGGGCAATAATTTAAATGATCGAGATGTGGGTCTCATATTCTCCTCACCCTCGTTTACATCCCTGATGAGACATGGCCCATTGTGATAAGGCTAGAAGGGTAGACGCCCCTAGAGTGAGATCCCTACAAATGTGTTTATGGACATCTCATCACTTACTGAGTTATAAGTTTCATGTTAGGCATTGGCTTTTAGATTGTTGACACTAACCAAAAATTTATATGACAACCAAACAAATTTGAATCTGAACTTAGCCTAAATAATCTCAACAAGTTACCAATTTTCTTGAATCTTTCCCTAATAATAATAATAATAATAATAAAAATAAAAAATAAAAATAAAAAAAATTCAATAATAAAATGTCATCCCTCACCCTCAATTTTTGAAATTAACAACTCAATCTCGTTTTTATTCCATCTCATCCCTATAATCATGTTTACAACTCGATAGATTGATATTGACTTACAATGAGACTTCACAACTTTACCTAAGACTTCAACAAATTTCCAAAAGGCATCCACCTTTTCGTTTGGTGTTACTTGGGATGTGAAAAATGGTTCGGTGAATCTATAATATAACTCTTTGTGCCATCTCGGAAGATTATAATATAAAAAATGAGCATTGATGTGAACGCCAAATTTGAAAACACGTTGTATTTGTTACAATTTTTTTCAATATTCTTTTCTTCTCGACATTTTAGTTTTCATAGAAATATTTAAATGAAAGCGAGAGACATGTTTTGAGGAATTATAATATTTTTATTTTTATTTTTTTAATATAGAATTAAATTAAGTTAAAATATTGTTTTATGGCTTTGGGTTTTTAAGCATTTATTTCTTGTAGTTCTAAAATTGTGCTTTAGTCTAATGGCATTAGACTATTTTTAATTATTTTTTCCTTAATAGGATTTCTCTTGTTTGTGTTAGAGTAAAGTTAAACTTTTATAATATTAGGTTCACATAGATTTATACAAAATGTACTCAGCCAAACAAGCATTATATGTGACAAACTCCTACCAATTTATTTATAAAACACAACTTATATAACATATAATAATTAGCCTTTTTACAGACTATATATATTGTTTATAAGGTTATGTTATAATGGTTCAGATAGGGTGTCGTCGTGTCAATGATCCAAGTTTAAACTTCAATAAGCAAATACCTTTGAGTCATAAGTCGATCAAATTTAATGACTTTCATATGCAATATTGATGTGTGTGTGTTTGCCTCATAGCAAACCATGAACAAAATACAAGAACCTCATAAATGTGGAGTTATTTTGAGCCATAAATCCAATTGACCAACTCATTTTATTTTGAGACATGAGAAGCCATGAAGAGAATACAAGAACCTCATAAACGTGGAGTTATTTTGAGCCATAAATCCAATCAACCAACTCATTTTATTTCGTACATAAAATAATCGAGCCTTAAATTACTTCCATTAAAATTTATTTACACAAAATAGTCGTTAATTGAACTTTTAGCCTAACCTGTGGGTCCTAGATAGACAAGATGTTCATGAAATTACAATCTTAAAATTGGTCAAAACATTGATCGATGCATATGAAATGTGTTTTGTACTTCCCCTATCTATCTTATTATGATCAAATAATCTATCTTCCCTACTAATTACACATTGAACATGTAACACACCTGACCCCTAAGTACACTTTTTAGGGATGGGGCATCAAAATTTCGCTTTCCTTAATCATCTCAAATCCTTTCCCCGGGATCTTCGTCCTCTTCTACTCATCAAGAGCTATCTAACAACTACTACCCTGCTCAAATATGAGCTCTGGATTGGGAGTACGCCCTTCCAAAGCTCTCCGAGCATTATTAGTCAAGGGCCATGTGGCACCCACGTAGGTCCTTCTCATTCATACAATCCCAAGTTCCCCGAAGTCCCAGAGATTCCCTAGTGTTCCTGCATCTATGGTGGAAGTCCTTGTTTAACACATAAGCTTAAGGGGAATTCGACGTTCGGCGCTAAGCACCCCTTTTTCTTTCTACGCGCATATCCTCCAGAGTCCCGAAATCCCGAACTCCCGAAGGACCCTGAAATCTTACCACGTGGCTCCAGCCTTCGGCCATTTTGGCTTATCTGAGATACTACACCCCAAACCTCCAGAGTTCTGCAGTCCCAGACTCTCGAAGGGTCCACCCTTACATGTGATGGCGTATTAAATGTAGAGGCAAGGACATGTGGATCCCTAGTACTCTAGCCGCTAATAGGTTAAGCAAATATGTGCCAGGGGGATGACACGCGGTAAGGCAAAGATGATACGTGGCCCCATTAATGGGTGACATGTGTCACATTCTAATGGGCACATAGGGTTTGTGAAAAGAATGAATCAAGGTGACATGTGGCACGTTGAACATGGGTCCACATCACCCTCGGTGACGTCAGTGTGCCACGTCACTCCGGACTGACAGCCTTCCAATGCCCCTTATATCTCATAGTCGAGATGTGTCCACGTAGATCCATATATCTAAAACCTTCGTTACTTCGTAACTTCGACGTTCGAGGGATCCGCCGTGTAACTTCCTCTTTGATCCCGAGTGGTCAGCGTTGGGCTGACCACGGTCTAGATCCGACGGTCAGGAACGGTCCTGTAGCGTCCTCGAATCTATGGCTCTTGTCACTTTGTGAGTTCAACATTCGGGGGATCCGCTCGCTTACCACCCCCTTTCTCCCGGAGTGGTCAACGTCGGACTGACCGCAACATAGATCCAACGGCCAGGGAAGATCCCGAAGTGTCCTCAAATCTACGGTTCTTGTTAATTCGCAACTCCAACATTTGAGGAATTTGGTGCTATGACACCTCTGTTGTCCCAAAGTAGTCAACGTCAGACTGACCTCGACGTAGATCCAACGGCCAGGGAGACTCTCAAATACCCTCGAATCTGCAGCTTGCGTTACTTCATGATCAGTGAGTGGGTCAGGGTTTAATGGTGGGTCAGATCCCACGGTCACAGTTAAGGGAACTACTAGATGTCGGTCCACCTCGCAGGTAACTGTAACAACAAGTTGTCTTTGGTTGGTTTGAGAGTGTTAACGCCATAACACCCTGGAGCTTCGAACTCCCAGAGTTCTGAAGCTAGAAAAGCTTAGCTCCTTTCGGGCCTAGCACAGGGTTCCCAGGCCTTGGTCATATGGATCCTCAGATAATTCTCGTGGGTTGCACACTTAACTCTTAGCCGTGATTTGGTTAAGGCCATGGACATGAGCCCTCAGTCACATCGACGAAGGGTTTGAAGGAGACACCCTCCCTCCACAGAGCTCAAATTTGGTAATCCTACGAAGGTGAATTCGAGGGGTTGACAGGACTAAAGTATTATCGTTAAATAAACCTTGACTCTTGCATTACAAAGTCATTCCTTGGAAAAAATTCCCTTAAGGATCTTCCAATCAATACAGGGATCAAAAACTTATTCTTATATTCCTTTACAAACCCACGTCTAACAGTTCTCCTATTGCTAAGAAGACACAAATAGAAAACCATTCAAATGCATGGATTTATAGAGGAATAATAAACATCTTTAATAGTAATCAAACAATGCAAATCTTTCGTCATAGACACAAACATTCAATCCTTAATTCAATTCTAATATGCAAGATATAAGAGTACTTATCAAGAAAACCAGATGATGAAGCAACTGCTTAGAGGGGTGTTTGTTTCCACCCAACTGTAGGCTCAACCACACCTTAACTGATTTACCGCTCTCCACCCCCAGCTAGACCATGATGCTCTGAGAGAGACCCTTTCTTCTTGTTCAACGACATTCAAGGACGAAGGTTACTCTCATCCTCCCACAGGAACTTGGCAAAACAATTTTCTCTCTACCAAGAAAGGGGTTCTGCAATGATTACTTCCACAGTCACTTGTCTCCTCTGCAACCTAGTTTAGCAGCTTGGACTGAAAATGCTGCCAGCAGCTTCCTGCACCCAGAACGAGCTTGTTTTTCAGTTCTCTTCAGAACCCCTGAGCTGCACACACTCTTCCCTTTGCAAATCCCCTCTGCCCACGAGTTCCCTTCTTTTCTTGCCTTCCTCAACAAGATTGTGTGGGTCTGAATCCCCGGCTCGTGGTCAGGTTAGGAAGTCTTTCAGATGGGTACTCTGCCCATCTCCTCGTTAACTCTTGAGGGGGACTTCCCAACTACCAGCATGACTGGTAATTTATTTATGGGTCAGAGGATTGTTCTGGGTCTAAGAAATTTAAATCCAGTAAGGCACTGGTCTGGTAGGGGTCATCTCAACCATTTCTGGTTCCCCTCACCATCTCTCTCATAGCATCATGATCTACCTTGGCAAACCCCCTTTAGCAGTTATGCAACACTATCCATTTTTAATTAATAACATAAATACATACATTACCTTTTATAACAAAAAGGTTCATCAAATCCAACATTCACACATATTCAGTTTGCCACAACATTTTGGCAAGTTATAGTTATATTTACAAGTTGGGGGAAACAAGGGTGTTACAATCCCCTCCCCCTTAAAGGAACATCATCCTCGATGTTCTACCCACCAATGTGCTTTGTAAGTACAAAAGTAAATAAAAATGGGTATGCATATTTCATGGCATCCTCCATTTCCCGTGTAGCTTCATCCGGACCAAAGTGTTTCCACTGCACCTTGACCTTTGCAATGGTTTTGTTCCTGAGTGGAATTTCCTTCCTGTCTATTATGCATTGTGGTTTTGGCAGGAATTCTCCCTTTGGTTCCACCTGAATCATAGACCAATCAATTATATGATTAGAATCATGTACATATTTCTTTAGTGACGAAACATGGAAAACATTATGTGCCTTCACTGTTGGAGGAAGTGCTAGTCTATATGCTACAAGTCCCACTCGATCCATAATTTCAAAGGGTCCACAATACCGAGGTGCCAACTTGGCACAATATCCCATTCTCAAGGAACTTTTTCTGGGTATAATTCAGAGATACACATGATCCCCTGCTTTGAACTCTCTAGGATTCCTCTTTCTGTATGCATAGCTTTTCTATCTATCTTGAGCTATTTTTAGATTTTGTTTTATCTAAACTACTTGTTGTTCCATCTCTTTTAGCATATATGGTCTGCTTGTAATTATGTCTATTGGGTTATCCCAGCTGATTGGAATCTTGCATTGTCCACCATAGAGGGCCTCAAAAGGGCTCATCTTCAATGACTCTTGATAGCCATTGTTGTAAGCAAACTCCACCAAGGGTAGGTAGTCTCCCCACTTCTTGGGATGATGCATCACATGCATCCTTAGCATGTCCTCAAACACTTGGTTTACCCTCTATGTCTTCCCATCAGTTTGAGGGTGATAAGATATACTAAACAACAATTTAGTTTCAAAACCAACAAACAAAGATTTCCAAAAGTTTGAAGTAAATTTTGTATCTCGGTCGAATATGATTTCTTTAGGCATGCCATGCAATCTAAATATTTCCTTCACGAAAATACTGGCAATATCTATTGCCTTGCAAGTTGATTTGACGGGAATAAAGTGAGCAACCTTGCTTAGTTTGTCCACAACTACCATGATGGCATCATTCTATTTGGTTGATTTTGGTAACCCTTGTTACAGGAAAATCCCCCTGCAAACAGGTGAACTTCCTTTTGGATCTAGACTTCTAAGACCAAGACAAAAAGGTGCTAACTTTGATCACTGACATCCCTTTAAACCTAGCTAAGCTAATCTATATAGAAGAGGAAGAAGATGTATCTTTTTATGATGTTTGTCCTTGCCCAGTACAAGTTGAGCTCTGATCCTCAAGTTCTTCAACAAGTCTTGCAATCCAATCAAAGACAAAACAAGCTTCCTATTCTACCACGATTAGTTTGAAACTAGATCTATCCATTAAAGACAAGTTCATGTAGTATACACAATCTTGAAGGAAACATGCCAAGCACATGTATTAATGAGAACTCAATAGAGATACTTAGAGACCTTTGATGAAGCTGCAACAGCCTCTTCCAACTCTCCTTGTCCAACCCCTTTCTCAAATGATCCACAAACAAAATGACTATGCTTCACTGAGTATCTCCCTTATGAGATCATAAGTTTGATGCCTTCAATGTCTCTCCCTTCCTTATGAGATCATAAGTTTGGTATCTCTAAACTTCTCCATCTCCCATCTTCCATGGAAATCCCTCATTATATAGGATTTGGAGGCTTAACCACCATGGAGAGGATCTCTCATCAGATCCACTAAGAAAGGGATCTCTAAGATATTTAGGGAGAAAATATCTCTTAAGGATTTTGGGGAGGAATAATCTCTCAAGGATTTTAAGGAGGAAATATTTCAACCATCCATGAGATCCTCCACCTTCCCTAAAAAATAGGAAACCAAATGTGAGGTGGATTCTCACACTTAATTACTTTCTTTTTCATGAATATTAATAATATTTCATGTGCACTTGATTCTCACACTTAGTTAACTTCCTTTTCATGAATATTAATAATAATTCATGTGCACTTGGTATTTTGGCCTTCATGCAATATATCCCTCCTCCATATTGACTAGGGATTGTGCAATAGGTTATTCCATGGTGTCAAGGTATATGAGACACTTATATGACACTTTACGACACTTAGGGCAAGGTACCTAGGTGTGCAAATTTCATGTGTAACAGAATGCCCCCTAAAGTGTGAGGTCAGAAGAGAGAATGATGGCCGAAACACTTTACAAATCTTTCATGCAAGGGTGTGGACTCAGAGAGCTAGAAGAGGTTGCTATAGCTTCATCAAAGGTCTGTAAGTATCTATATTGAGTTCTCATTAATACATGTACTTGGCATGTTTCCTTCAATATTGTGTATACCTACATGAACTTGTCTTTAATGGATAGATCTAGTTTCAAACTAATCGTGGTAGAATAGGAAGCATGTTTTGTCTTTGATTGGATTGTAGGACTTGTTGAAGAACTCGAGGATCAGAGCTCAACTTGGACTGGGTAAGTACAAACATCGTAAAAAGGTACATCTTCTTCCTCTTCTCTATATATTAGCTTAGCTAGGTTTAAAGGGATGTCAGTGATCAAAGTTAGCACCTTTTTATCTTGGTCTTAGAAGTCTATATCCAAGAGGAAGTTCACCTGTCCGCAAGGGGATTTTCCTGTAACATAAATTGGCGACTTCGTTAGGGACCAAAGCTTTCAGTTTTGGTATCATTCCCTTGGTTTTGTCCCTACCCTTTACCCACATTTTAGATGAGTTTTATTGTTTGTTTATGATCCATTACCCTTCTCCCATCTTCACTTACATTTTCACCAATTTTTATGCATTCTAGGTGAGTTTTTTTGCATTGTTTAGCTCTTTTTTTGAGGTTTTGGGAAGATCAACGCCCCCCTGTAGGCCATATCAGAGCCTTGATCTATCATCAACGCTCCCCTATAGTTATTTAGGGAGCGCTGCAGCGCTCTGTACCCTTGAGACAGGGAGCGCTAGTCTCTGTTTTGGAGGTTTTTTGCCCTTTTTTGCTCAGATTTTTTCAACCTGTTTTGTGGAAGTCTTTACCCAGTCTTTGTGGATGGTTTGTGAAGTTATTTAGGTTGAGATTTCGTACTTATCACCCCTTATTGTCTTGATTGGATCTTGAAACCTTTTCAGAAATGTGAAATTGCCCTTTCTAGTTGCTTGTTTTGTCGGGACAATTTGGGTATTTTCTCTTTCTCCCTCTCTTTTCTTGGATTCTTCTCTGCATTCTCTTGTACTCATTGAATGTTTGTCAATTGTTGAATCCTTGATTGAGTTCTTTCTAGAACAAGTTTCTACTTGTTTTCTTTCAGTTCTCATTACTTTGAGTGCATGCTTTGTTTGAAAACTTTGTTGCTTCGTGTCTTTTGCATCTACATATGACTCTTTCTTATGATTGAAAGTTGCGAAGCATTGAAGGATTTGTATTTAATTTCTTTATACATTAGAATCAAACAAATAAGATAGATGCATTCTTGCTTTCGGGTAGTGAAACTAGCTTGCATTTGAAGCATGGCTTTTGGCATTTTGGGACATTGTGCATCTGGAATGATGAACGTTTTCTCCTTCTCGTAATATAGCTTTCATCGAAGTGAAATGTTTGCATTCTCATTTCTTTGCATTGTTTAGAGTCTGTCAAAACATCATTTAGTCCATGCCATTTTCCTCTTGAGTAAGCAACAACCTTAAAATCAAGTGAAACTAAAATTCATTAGAAAATTTTGTATTTTCTGGTAGCAAACCTACATTAGCTTAGAGTGTAGGGCTTTGTAATAGGTGTGAAAGATAACTTTCCAAAGTTGTAAACGAACATAGAATCTTGAGTTAGGGAGGTGAAATCCACTTGCTACATTTTGTTCTGGGAAGCCCTTCTAACACAAGGGTCAATCACGAGGTCGCATTAAGACTGGCAGAGTTACTCACCCTGCTTTGTTGGTCTTGGTGTAGAGATTGCGTGTATTATGGGTGTACCCACAATGATGAGTGGAAGCCTTTCAAGTTGATTTCGGGCTAGATACCCTGCCTTTGCGCATGTATCAGACTGTCGACTATTTCCCCAGGCATCACTGTTGTAGTTGGTAACCTTAGCGGCCTTTCTCTTTAGGGTCTTTACACAAGGTGACTGTGGAGGGGCAAGTCTTCATGGTACCTGGAATCGACGTTGGCCAAACTCACTCGGGCTCCTTGGAGGGTATACCCACGTTTATGTGTGGGAGCTTGCACCAGGGTGTAAGTCCGTTAAGAAGGTCGTCGACGTAACTTTTCCACCCGCTCTATCTCAACCCCTTCTTATATTGTTCTCATGATGTTGGATTTCATCACCAACTAGTGTGTTCATTGTGAGAAGGTTTTGTTTGTTTGCTTGCTTCCTAGATTTTTAGCGTGTGTTGTTTGTTTTCCCTAGCAGACTCTAGGTTGGATCTTTGTTTAATGACGTCAGTTCCCAGAACTACCAATGGAGCAACCCCTGCTTCGGGGGAGCCGTTTTTTTTTCCTTCTTAAGGAAACGTTGGTCTTCCTTACATCGCTACTTTGAGCCTTCCAGGTCTCACAATTGGGTTACCGATATGGTTGTTTTCCACTCCGGTAATTTCAAATGCAACAAGTGTTTCAGATGTAAGCACACCACCCACACATCAACCTCATGTCGACCTTTCTCCTTCTTCATCCGTCGGGTCTCCTTACCTTTCTCCTTCTTTGCCTAGTGAAATCTCTAACACGACTAGCCAGGTTGATAAGAAGAAGAAGAAACAGAAAGAGAAGAAGAAGAAGAACCAGAAAGGGACCAAGCCTCCAACTACATCAGATGTTGGATCCAAGCAACCAACTACTGTTGATTATACTCGGAGTGTTGATGAGGTCGACAATATTAAAACGAAGAATCTTAAACCCAAGTTCCCTTGTAGTCTTTGTAAGGGTGAGCACTTTCTGAGAGATTTCCCTGGTCTTCCCAAGGTCTTAGAAATGTATTCCTCCGTGTCATTGGCCCCTGCTAGACATACTGGTGACACCCCCTCAACTAGTGACATTAAGGTTGGTAAGAAGAAGAAAACTGTCAAGTTTCCTTGCATGTTATGTGAAGGTGATCATTACTCTCACCTTTTTCCTCGTATGGACAAGGTTTCTTCTCTTTTGAAAAAGCTTCAACTTCCAACTGGTTATCGTAAGATTTCTCCCAACCAATCGTTAGTTGATGGACTGGTCAATCTGGTTCCATCCTTGGTTAGTCCCATTGATTAGGTGGTCAATATGGTTTCATCCTTGGTTGAACCACTAACCAAAGTAGCTGATCCAGTTCTGTCCTCGATCATCTCCACTTTTCATTTGAAAAGTGAAACCCAAGTGACTGATCCATACCCTTCATTGGTCAGTCCCACCCTTCATCTGAAGAGTGCCAAAGTGGTCGATCTGGTTCTGCCTACCTTTCTAAGTTAGCAGGCCATCATTCAACAATTGATAACCCTCATACTTCAACCTTGTGGGCTCTTGCTCTAGGTATGATTTCACAGTCTTGAAAAAGGCATATGTTTCTTGTGCACTTTTGACTCTCTTCTTGATGTCTGATTCACAGGTGTTTACAACTTCCAAGTGAATCACTTTCATACTTCTACTAAGGGAATCAACCACCCTATTTTCTTTTCCTTTGATATGTTTGATTTCAAAATCAAATTCACTAAGGAGGGAGAGACATCCATCTAGCTTGTCTAACATTGAGTTTTGGTTGATCAAACAAATATCTCAACCCACTATGGTATGTCATAAGCACAAATCTCCTACCTAGGAGGTAATGCCTCCACATTTTTAAACCATGTACTATGGCAACCAATTCTAGATTGTGCATCACATAATTGATTTCATGCTCATTCAATTTCTTGGATTCATAGCAAATTACATGTCCTTCTTGCATAAGGACTCCTCCGAGCCCTTCCTTGCAGGCATCTGTACACACAAGAAAGTCCTTGTTTGGGTCTGCAATCTTCAGCACAGGTGCATTGGTTAGAAGGTATTTTAGCTCTTGGAATCTCTCTTCACATTTTGATGTCCAAATGAATTTAACTCCCTTTTTCTGAAGGGAGGTGATTGGGAAACCGATCTTGGAGAATCCCTTTATGAACCTTCTATAGTATCCTACTAGGCCCATAAAGGATTTGATATCAGATACATCTTTTGGAGTAGGCCAATCCATAATGGATTTGATCTTGTCAGGATCAACTGTCACTCCTTCTTTAGAAATAACATGGCCTAAGTAATGGACTTGTTTTTGGAAAACGTCACACTTGCTAAACTTAACATAGAGCTGATGTTCTCTCAGCACTTGAAGCACTAGCTTGAGATGTTCTTCATGCTCTTCCCTATTCTTAGAATAGATTAGGATATCATCAATGAAAGCCAACACAAAATTGTCCAAGAACTTACTGAGTACATTATTCATTAAGCACATAAAGGTGGTTGGTGCATTGGTAAGCCCAACTGGCACCACCACAAATTCATAGTGCCCATATCTTGTCGTAAAGGTTGTTTTGTGGATGTCTTCATCCTTAATTCGGACTTGATAGTATCCAGACCTCAAGTCAATATTGGAGAAAATTGTATCACCCCTTAATTGGTCAAACAAGTCATCGATCCTTGGTAAGGGATACTTATTCTTAATGGTCATCTTATTAAGTTGTCTATAGTCTATGCACAACCTGAGTGTGCCATCCTTCTTTTTCATAAACAAGGTTGGTGCTTCCCATGAAGACACACTAGACCAAATGTATACTTTGTCCATCATCTCCTTTAGCTATAGTTTGAGGTCAACCAGCTCTGGGGTACTCATTCTATAGGGTGTTCTAGACACTCGCACCGCTCCTGGTACAAGTTCTATTGAAAAGTCAATATCTCTTCTTGGAGGTAGACTTGGTACCTCTTCTAGAAACACATATTTATAATCTCTTAATATGGGATGGTCTTCTAGGCTTGGTTTATTGTTCTCAACAAAGTTCAACACTTGTATTGCATACAAAGGACATCATTTTCTGCAATACTTCTTCACTTGAAGGGTTGATATTTGTCTCAGTGAGACATGTTTTTGAATCCCTTGTAGGATTATCTTTCTCCCTTCTTCATCTTTACACTCCAAATTTTCATTGTAACAGTCCAACTTGGTTTTATGGGCAACCAAGCAGTCCATGCCAATCAACATGTCATAAGATCCTAAAGGGAGAATGTTTAGGGTTGCTCGGGTGGGTAATCCATTCATAATGAATTGGCATGTTGGTATGACCTCTGTTACTTTTCTTTTGGTTCTAGTGGCTAGTTGTACCAGCCATGATTTAGCATGTTTAACTTGTTGCAATTTACATTTCTCAACAATTTGAGGGGAAACATAACTCAGATTAGAACCAGGGTCAATTAAAATGGAAACTAGATGGTTGGGAATCATACCTTCCATCTCCACCACTGAAGCTTGGTAGTCAGCTTGTCTATTATCCAAGGCTACATAAATTTATGGCATGCTCCTAGCCACATCATTGACTATGGTAGCCTCCTGGATGTTGTATATCCTCCTATTTTTTTGTTGTCTATGTGGACAGTCCCTCAACAAATGTTCTTCTCCATAACCCCAACATTTCAAGGGTTCTCTTTTTGGGTTATCAGTCTTACCCGAGGCTGCTCCAAAGGGTTTATTACCACTATGAGATGGGAAATTCTGTTGATATACACTTTTAGTTGGAAGGCTCATCTTAGAACTTTTCCCATGGTTCTTAAATCTTGAGGATTTAAACCCCTTCTTCTTGAATCCCGAATTACTTTTCTTCTTCTAGTCCTCATGAGGTTCTGTCTTATTCTTGAATTTCTCATAGCAATACCTTGCCTTCTGGATAGTATCTTTTAAGGTCTTGGATTCATTAAAATCAATTTTGTCCTAGAAGGACTGAGGCATTCCACTAATGAATCGTTGCATCTTTACCTTTTCATCCTTTACGTAGGGCACATACCTTATCAACTCAAGAAATTTGTTGATATATTCATCTATTGTGAGTTGTCCTAACTTGAGTTCATAGAACTCTTTGGTCTTTCCATCAAAGTATTTTTTTGACATATACTTCTTCTTGAAGTATTTCTCAAATTGTTTCCATGACAAGTCCTTCTCATGGATTCCTTTCACATTCCTGAGGTCCTCCCACCAAATGGAGGCATTTCCATTCAAGTTGAAAATGGTTATTCGAGCCTTTAAGTTTTCAGAGTAGTCATGGACTCTGAAGTACTTCTTCAAGCCAAGCAACAAAACTTATGCTTCTTCCCCCTTCTTAATTTCTCCATCGAAAGTGGGGAGTTTAGCTTTCTTAAACTCTTCAGGGTCATGGCTCTTGAAATGTTTTCTCTTCTTTCTTCTCCTATGGGAATGTGAACTAGTTTTACTACTAGAAGATTCCTTAGAGTTGTCAGTTTCCTGACCAAAGGATTCTTCCGATGAGTGTCTCTTCACTCCATGTTGGGCCTTCTTTGAGGTGCTCCTCCTTGTGTGGGCACTTTCAGGACCGTGCTTTCATATTTCAGGTGGACTTGGAGTTTTCTTAGTATGATGTTTTTCCATGTGACTGGATGTTGGTCCATATTGTAGTTGTCTTTGTATATCTGATAGGCTTTGCAGTAGGACTACGTTAATTTCAGTTTATTTTTCTTGTTCTTTTATCAGCCTTTCATTGTCAGCCTTACAACTCTGTAATTTTGCAATGAGGCTTCTTACGATTTCAGCCAAGTTTGGAGGGGTTTCCACCGCCCTCCTCTCATCATATTATTCCTCTCTATTCTGGGAGATTTCCCTCAATTCATGGTGTGTCGTCATCCTTTATGCTGCAGTTTTCCTATTGTCCATTGACTGCTTGAGTGTTGATAAAACATTTTCTGTTAGTTAATTATCTACTAGTTTATGAACAACACACAGTTTAGATTTTCAAAACACATAATAACAACATAAAATTGCATTCCTCTTTTTAGTAGTGGTTTAGATAAGTTTCTTATGAATGGGGTAAGATAGGGTGTTACTCCCTTAAAAAATTTCTATTAAGACTTTTTATGCGACTCGTTCATGAGCCCAAGCAGGCCAAGTGTTTTTGCATGCTCTGATCCTAATTTGTAATGCACCTAATCCCTAAGTACCCTTTTTAGGGATGGGGCATCAAAATTTCTCTTTCCTTAATCATCTCAAATCCTTTCCCCAATATCTTCGTCCTCTTCTGCTCATCAAGAGCTATCTAACAACTACTACCCTGCTCAAATCCAAGCTCTGGATTGGGAGACACGCCTTTCCAAATCTCTTTGAGAATTATCAGTCAAGGGGCACGTGGTGCCCACATAGGTCTGTCTCATTCGTACCATCCCAAGTTCCCCGAAGTCCCAGAGATTCCCCAACGTTCCTGCATCTATGGTGGAAGTCCATCCACCGTCAAATCCAACGACGAAACTTCATCCTCGTTTAACACATAAGCTTAAGGGGAATTTGACGTTTGGTGTTGAGCACCCCTTTTTCTTTCTACGCACATATCCTCCGGAGTCTCAAAATCCTGAACTCTAGAAGGACCCCAAAATCTTTCCATGTGGCTCCGGCCTTCGACCCTTTCAACTTATTTGAGATACTACACCCCAAACCTCCAGAGTTTCGAAGTCCCAGACTCCCGAAGGGTCCACCCTTACATGTGATGGTGTATTAAATGCAGAGGAAAGGACTGGTGGATCCATAGTACTTCGCCCGCTAATAGGTCAAGAAAATATGTGCCAGGGGTGAAATGCGACAAGGCAAAGATGACACGTGGCCCCATTAATGGGTGACATGTGTCACGTTCTCATGGGAAAATGGCACATGGCACATCAAACATGGGTCCACGTCACCCTGGGTGACGTCAGCGTGCCACATCACTCTGAACTAACAATCTTGCAACACCCCTTAGATATCACTGTCAATATGTGTCCACGTAGATCCATAGATCTACGCCCTCCGTTACTTCATAACTTTGGCATTCGGGGGATCTGCCATGTAACTTCCTCTTTGCTCCTGGAGTGGTCAACGTCGGGCTGACCACAGTCTAGATCTGACGCTCAGGAACGGTCCCACAACGTCCTCAGATCTATGACTCTTGTCACTTCGTGATTTCGACGTTCAGGGGATCCTCTCGCTTACCACCCCCTTTCTCTCAGAGTGGTCAATGTCAGACTGACTGCAATGTATATCCAACGACTAGGGAAGATATCGAAGAGTCCCCGGATCTACGGTTCTTATTAATTCATAACTTCGACATTTGGGGAATTTGGTGCTATGAAACCTATGTTCTCCTGAAGTGGTCAATGTCGGACTGACCTTGACGTAGATCCACCAGCCAGGGAGACTCTCGAATACCCTCGGATATGCGTCTCACGTTACTTCATGATTGGTAAGTGGGTGAGGGTTTAACAGTGGGATAGATCCCATGGTCACAGTTAAGGGAATTGCCAAATGTTGGTCTACCTCGTGGGTAACTATAACAACAAGTTTCCTTTGGATGGTTTGAGAGTGGTAAGGCCATAACACCCAGAGCTACGAACTCCCGGAGTTCCTAATACAGAAAATATTAACTCCTTTCGGGCCTAGCATAGGGTTCCCAAGCCTTGGTCATATGGATCCTCAGATAATTCTCATGGGTTTCACTCTTAACTCTTAAATGTGATTTGGTTAAGGCCATGGACATGAGCCCTCGATCACACCGACGAAGGGTTTGAAGGAGACACCCTCCCTTCACAGAGATTGAATTTGGTAATCCTGTGAAGGTGAATTCGAAGGGTTGCCGGGACTGAAGTATTCCCGCTAAATATACCCCGACTCTTGCATTACAAAGTCATTTCTTGGGAAAAATTCCCTTAAGGATCTTCCAATCAATACAAGGATCAAAAACTTATTCTTAGATTCCTTTACAGACCCGTGTCTAATAGTTCTCCTGTTGTTAAGCAGAGGCAAGTAGAAAACCATTCAAATGCAGGGATTTACAGAAGAATAATAAACATCTTTAATATTAATCAAACAATACAAATATTTCATCACAGACACATACATTCAATCCTTAATTCAATTCTAAAACCCGGGATATAAGAGTACTTATCAAGAAAACCAGATGGTGAAGTAACTGCTGAAAGAGGTGTCTATTTCCACCCAACCGTAGGCACAACCACTCCTGAATGGATTTACCATTGGCCACCCCCTAGCTAGACCTTGATGCTCTGAGAGAGACCCTTTCTTCTTGTTCATCGATAGTCAGGGACGGAGGTTACTCTCCTCCTCCCACAGGAACTTGGCAAAATGATTTTCTCTCTACCAAGAAAGGGGGTCTACAACGAGTACTTCCACAGTCACTCATCTCCTTTGCAGCCCCATTTAGAAGCTTGGACTGAAAACTCTGCCAACAACTTCTTTCACCCAGAACGAGCTTGTTTTTCAATTCTCTTCTGAACCCCTGAGTTGCACACGCTCTTCCCTTCGCAAATCCCCTTTGCCCACAAGTTCCCTTATTTTCTTGCCTTCCTTAACAAGATTGCGTGGGTCCGAATCCACAGCTCGTGGTCAGGTCAGGAAGTCTTTCAGATGGGTACTCTGCCTATATCCTCATTAACTCTTGAGGGGGAATTCCCAACTACCAACCTGATTGGTAATTTATTTCTGGGTCAGAGGATGGTTCTAGGTCTAAGAAATTTAAATCCACTAAGGTATTGGTTTGGTGGGGGTCATCTCAACCATTTCTGGTTCCCCTCACCATCTCTCTCATAGCATCATGATCTACCTTGGAAAACCCCCTTCAACAGTTATGCAACACTATCCATTTTTAATTAATACCAAAAATATATACATTACCTTTTATAACAAAAAGGTTCATCAAATCCAACATTCACACATATTCAATATACCATAGTCTTTTAACACATAAGCTTAAGGGGAATTCGACGTTTGGCATTGAGCACCCCTTTTTCTTTCTACGCACATATCCTCCGGAGTCTCAAAATCCTGAACTCCAGAAGGACCCCAAAATCTTGTCACGTGGCTCCGACCTTTGAACCTTTCGGCTTATTTGAGATACTACACCCCAAACCTCCGAAGTTTCGAAGTCCCAGACTCCTGAAGGGTCCACCCTTACATGTGATGGCATATTAAATGTAGAGGAAAGGATAGGTGGATCCATAGTACTTCGCTTGCTAATAGGTCAAGCGAATATGTGCTAGGGGTGAAACGTGACAAGGCAAAGATGACACGTGGCCCCATTAATGGGTGACATGTGTCACATTCTAATGGGAACATAGGGTCTGTGAAAATCATGAATCAAGGTGACACATGGCATGTCGAACGTGGGTCCACGTCACCCTGGGTGACGTCAGCGTGCCACATCACTCTAAATTGATAATCTTCCAGCACCCCTTTAATCTCACTGTCAATATGTGTCCATGTAGATCCATAGATCTACGGCCTCCGTTACTTTGTAACTTCAGTGTTCAGGGGATCTTCCATGTAACTTCCTCTTTGCTCTTGGAGTGGTCAGCGTCGGGCTGACCATGGTCTAGATCCGACGCTCAGGAACGGTCCTGCAGTGTCCTCAGATCTACAACTCTTGTCACTTCGCGAATTCGACGTTCGGGGGATCCTCTCGCTTACCACCGCCTTTCTCTCGAAGTGGTCAACGTCGGACTGACTGCAACATATATCCAACGACTAGGGAAGATATCCAAGAGTCCCTGGATCTATGATTGTTATTAATTCGCAACTCCGACATTTGGGGAATTTGGTGCTATGACACCTCTGTTCTCCTGAAGTGGTCAACGTCGGACTGACCTTGACGTAGATCCACCGGCCAAGGAGACTCCCGAATACCCTCAGATATGCGGCTCACGTTACTTCATGATTGGTAAGTGGGTGAGGGTTTAACAGTGGGACAGATCCCACGGTCACAGTTAAGGGAACCGCCAAATGTTGGTCTACCTCGTGGGTAACTATAACAACAAGTTGCCTTCGGATGGTTTGAGAGTGGTAAGGCCATAACACCCC
>ML789780.1:362807-379492 GCA_009831015.1 Picea engelmannii | reverse complement strand
AAAACCCTAGCTCCTTCTAGCCTATAAAAGAAGGGGTAGGGGTACCATTTGGAGGAGGAAAATTATAAGCGAAGAAACTCTGCCCATTTTCCGAATCCATTGTCCGAACCCTTTAGCCTTTCCTCAAGCCTAAGGAGAATTAACGCAAAGCAGTTGGAGGACAAAGAAGAGGAGGAGCCTAGGATCAGGATCAAGGAGTGGTGGCCGGTCTCGACTTTGATTGTAAGTTGACTCATTTTGAAAATAATAAAAGAATACTTTACCCGTCCCAATGCATGAGTTATCGATGATTTGTATAATTTATGCTTAATCTTTAACCCTCAAGTAGAAAATTAGCATGCATGCGTAGTGTTTTGTCTTGATTGCAGGTTAACTTTGGAAGGAGCAACGCAAGTAAGCAGGCAAAGCGCAACGGAGGATCTACACCAAACATCAGTAAAAAGGTTAGTAGTTCCTTTCCATGCATGTATCGTGAAAGAGGGGTTTAGGTTTTGGGTGGTAGGTTAAAAAGTCATTTCTTTATGGTCATAATCTGCATGGAAGTATGACCCTAGTTTGCTAGTCCATAGGGTATATTTCCCAACAACTCCAGGCCTTTGTCATATGGATCCTCAGATAATTCTCATGGTTTGCACTCTTAACTCTTAAATGTGATTTGGTTAAGGCCATAGACATGATCCCTCGATCACATCGACGAAGGGTTTGAAGGAGACGCCCTCCCTTCACAGAGCTTGAATTTGGTAATCCTGTGAAGGTGAATTCGAAGGGTTGACGGGACTAAAGTAATCCCGCTAAATATACCCCGACTCTTGCATTACAAAGTCATTCCTTGGGAAAAATTCCCTTAAGGATCTTCCAATCAATACAGGGATCGAAAACTTATTCTTAGATTCCTTTACAGACCCGTGTCTAACAATTCTTCTACTGTTAGGCAGAGACAAGTAGAAAACCATTCAAATGCAGGGATTTACAGAAGAATAATAAACATCTTTAATATTAATCAAACAATACAAATCTTTCATCACAGACACATACATTCAATCCTTAATTCAATTATAATACGTGAGATATAAGAGTACTTATCAAGCAAACCAGATGGTGAAGCAATTGCTGAGAGGGGTGTCTGTTTCCACCCAACCATAGGCACAACCACTACTGAATGGATTTACCGTTGGCCACCCCCTAGCTAGACCATGATGCTCTGAGAGAGACCCTTTCTTCTTGTTCATCGACAGTCAGGGACAGAGGTTACTATCCTCCTCCCACAGGAACTTGGCAAAACGATTTTCTCTCTACCAAGAAAGGGGGTCTACAACGAGTACTTCCACAGTCACTCGTCTCCTCTATAGCCCCATTTAGAAGCTTGGACTAAAAACTCTGCCAGCAACTTCTTTCACCCAGAACGAGCTTGTTTTTCAGTTCTCTTCAGAACCCCCGAGTTGTACACGCTCTTCCCTTCGCAAATCCCCTTTGCCCACGAGTTCCCTTATTTTCTTGCCTTCCTCAACAAGATTACGTGGGTCCGAATCCACAACTCGTGGTCAGGTCATGAAGTCTTTCAGATGGGTACTTTGCCTATATCCTCATTAACTCTTGAGGGGGACTTCCCAACTACCAGCCTGATTGGTAATTTATTTCTGGGTTAAAGGATTGTTCTGGGTCTAAGAAATTTAAATCCACTAAGGTACTAGTCTGGTGGGGGTCATATAAACCATTTCTAGTTCCCCTCACCATCTCTCTCATAGCATCATGATCTACCTTGGAAAACCCCCTTCAAAAGTTATGCAACACTATCCATTTTTAATTAATAACAGAAATATATACATTACCTTTTATAACAAAAAGGTTCATCAAATCCAACATTCACACATATTCAGTCTACCATAGTCTTTTGGCAAGTTGTAGTTATATTTACAAGCTGGGGGAAACAGGGGTGTTACAGAACATATAAAGTAACATAAACATTTACTGTGTTGTATGAGGCAACCATTATCTACTTCCAAGACTTCATTGTATCTTGATCACCTCAGTGCATTGGTTACATGCTTGTTGGTGTTTGATACATACATTGATTTAGCAACAATTTGTGAGGTGATTAAATTTGTATTAACATTGAGATTCAAGTTTAAAGTCCCTTCAATAAATGTGAATGAAGCTAGATACACGTCTTGGGTGATTTTGATGGGATAGAAATGCCCCTCGTAGCATAGTTTCTTAACCAGATGATAGTTGTAAGTTACTATAACCAATATTTCCAAAATTAACAACAATAATAAACTTAAAAACAAATATTTATATACATTTAAAAATATATGGTTTTGTTTCATTGCATCAATGTGCCCTCTTTGCATTTGGTATATAACATGAAACAATTTGTAAAGCCTCTGTAGAGCCTGGTTATTTTCAGGCTCAAACTAATTAAAAGTTTTCTAAAATTTAGTTTAGAATTTTTTTTAATGATTTTCTTATACTTGGAATAAACTAGGAATAAACAGTAACAACCTGATAATGATAACAACATAATAATATCAATAGCAACAACAAAATAATGATACTAACAACAACAGAATAATGATAACAACAACATAATACACACCTCCATCTGTAGGTTGGCTTATCTAGTCCCTTTTCTGTCTGATCCTATTCTTGTTCTTGCCCAGATTGAATATTAACCTCCCAGCCAACTAGGAACAACCTCTATGACTCCCTAGCTCCAGGAATCCTTGTGGTTTCCTGGCTCCTGAGCCCAAAATTCCCAGCAACAACAGTGCCCTGTGAGAGTTCCCCAAAACAATTCTTCCAATTTCCTCCTCCTCTATCTTTCAGAAATTCAGAAATCCTTAAATAGAAATGAGATCCCTCTTCCAAGTCCTCCCTTCTTCCTTATCCTCCTCTCTCAAATCCCCCTCATTAATTCCCAACAACCTTATCCCCCCCTTAATTCCCAACAACCTTATCCCCCCATTAATTCCCCAACAACCTTAACCTCCCATTAATTACTCACCCACCTTTTAATAATAAAATAATAAAAAACTCATTAATATATTTTAATAATTAATTAAATTTAAATTATAAACTATGATAAAATTAATCAATTTGGGTTGTTACACACACCCACCCTTCAAGNTAACCCCCCATTAATTACTCACCCACCTTTTAATAATAAAATAATAAAAAACTCATTAATATATTTTAATAATTAATTAAATTTAAATTATAAACTATGATAAAATTAATCAATTTGGGTTGTTACACACACCCACCCTTCAAGAAACTTCGCCCCAATGTTAGAATTATTTACAATACAAGGGTAACGACACACGATTCATACATCCACAACAAATAATCAACATCATCAATTTAAAACACTTATACATACTAGTGTACATGTGCAAGGCATACATGTGTAGCTAACACATATAGGACTCGTACATGTACTAATAAAAATAATTATCACACCTAAATTAATTCTTGTATGTGTCCAATCCAATCAATGAGACCATTCATTTCATAAAAGATAGTAAACTATTTAAATTGTTCACAAAATTCCTCAGTTACAATAATTTAGCATAAGCAACTTTCACTTAGATAATAGTAGTTTAGTTAAGTAAATATAAACATACATATATATTTTTATTTTTATTTAAAAAAAGAAGAAGAGGAAATCAAGAAATTCTTCTATAAGGCGAAATCCCCACACATTCTCAACTACTTCTATTCATCCTTCCTCCCTAGCTTACTTCCGTCTTCCATCCCTATCCTTCCTCTACTGGACTATCTTGGAGCGTCAACTATATTGACCTAACTCCAAATAGAACCCGTAAGTGAAAGTGTCAACTCTCTTGACCAAGCTTCCCCAACAGGCAACTGACAGTCATCATCAAACGTCTAGGGGAGCGTGAGCTAACACCGTCCTCCCATGACTCCAGGTTTCAGAGGATACACAGTGGGAAATGCCTCCACCCCTCCTAATAGGACTAGGGTCCACACCCTACCATGGAATATATAGTGGCACTGTGTTGTTGGGAATTTTGTCATCGTATATTTAGTTTTAGGCAGTCTCACCACCTGAAAAACCTGCACTGGTCTACATATCATAGAAATGCATTCGAACCAACATAATTTCACATACAAAGATTCATACTATATTGTTTCTCGATCGATGTTCACGACATCAACCTTTTATCATCATTATTCTCTGGCTATTTCAAAGCCTATTGACCTACAGATTAGTCTATAACATAAACTCATACATATCTATGCATTATCATCATGTAAATGCATTTAACCATAATCTCAATTCGGTATCCACGTACCAACAACTTTAAATTTCAAAATTTTCAAGTTAGAATAGATTGCATAGTATCCATCAAAATTCAAATAACGTTAAACATTCATAGAATTTACATTCACATAATAGATTGCATAATATTCATCATCATTCAAATGATGTTAAACATTCATATAATTGACATCCACATAGGTTCATACGTCTTAAAAGTTCAAGTGTATCATTAATAGTTTCATAGTGAATAGAAAATAAAGGTGATTAGGATTTAGGTAATTCTAGTTGTCTAAGTCAAAAGGTGGCATTACATACACCCAACCTTCGAGAAAACATATTCCCGAGGTGGTAAAAAAAGTGAGGGATGATCTTTTCGTAAGGTCTTGACATCCTCCCAAGTAGTATATCCTGGGATATACTTGTCCCACTGGACCTTAACTTGGTCTACTAGACGGTTCCTGAGCTGTCGGACCCTATGGTCCAATATGCGTAACGGTTCTATCGTGAGGGTTCCCGCGTCCGATACCTGCAATTCCTTCCAATCCAGTTTATGACATTCGTCAGCAACATAATGACGTAGAACATATACATGAAAAACATTATAAGTTTTATGCAAGTGGGGTGCCAGTACGAGATGATAGGCAACAGGGCTAATTCTCTTTTGGATTTTGATTGGTCCTATAAATCGAGGTGACAACTTTGTCCCCTTGCCGAACCAAATGGTACTCTTATTAGGGTTGATACGAATGAAAACTTGATCTCTAACTTTATAACTTCGATCAGTCCTATGTGCATCAACATAACTTTTCTGTCTATCCTGTGCTTCCTTTAGTCGCTGCCTAATCTGAATCACCCATTCCTCCATCTCTTGAATCAATTCTAGCCCAACTGTTACTCGGTCTTCTAACCTTTCCCAAATCAATGGTGTTATGCATAGACTTCCATATAAAGCTTCGTAGGGTGTCATTCCAATGGAGCTATGAAAAATGTTATTGTAGGCAAACTCTACCAAAGGTAGGTACTTCTCCTAATGGGTTTGATTATCCATAACATACATCCTAAGCATGTCTTCCATAACCTGATTTAATTACTCAGTTTGCTCATCTGTTTCAGGATGGTAAGTTGTGCTTAATTTCAATTGAGTCCCCAATGTTGACTGCAAACTTGTCCAAAACCTAGAAGTGAATCTGGAGTCCCTATCTGAAATGATCTTCTTGGGTAACCCGTGCAAACGTATGACCTCACTTATAAACATGCGTGCCACATCAATGACATCATATGTGTCTCTAACCAGAATAAAATGAGCACACTTGGTCAACTTATCAACTATCACAATAATGGAATTCTGTTTGTGCGATGTGAGCGACAATCCCACAAAAAAATCCATAGAAATAACTTCCCATTTGGACATAGGAACAACATGCAGTTGTAGGAGACCTGCCGAGTGGTGGTGGTCGAATTTCACTTGTTGGCACTCTAGGCACTTGGCGATGAAATGGATTACATCATGCTTCATGTCTACCCAGAAGAAAAGCTTCTTCATGTCTGCGTACATTTTCCTCACACCCAAATGTGCATAATAAAGTGCTCTATGGGATTCCTTGAGTATGATGCTTCGAATATCCCCACCTTTGGGGATGTAAATCCTTCGTTGATATCTTAATACTCCATCTAGTTCCGGGCTATATCCTTTATACTTTGGATCTAATTGCCTTCCACTGTGAAGGGTTGAAGTAACCTTTAAATACTAACTATCTACAAGAAGTTTCCCCAACACATGCTCCCTCAGATTAACTTTTAAGGGTACCAAGGAGAAGACACGTGGTCTCCTGCTCAAGGCATCCACAACCACATTCTCCTTCCCTTTGATGTACGAAATTCCAAAATCATACTCACTCATAAACTCACTCCATCGCCTCTGCCTAGCATTGATATCCCTTTGAGTGAAGATATGATTTAATATTTCATGGTTCGTTTTGAGCTCAAAGTTTCACCCCACTAGATAGTGCCTCCAAAGTTTCAGAGCTAGCATTACAACTTCCAACTCTAAATCATGAGTAGAGTAAAGCTCCTCATGTTGCTTCAACTTTCTTGACGCATATGCTATCACTCCTCCATCCTGCATTAGCACGACCCCCAACCCTTGCTTCCAGACATCCATGCAGACTGTGAAGTCTTTTTCCATATCCGACACTCGTAGAATTGATGCACTAGTTAGTAATCTCTTAAGCTTGATGAATGAAATATTGGATTCTTCTATCCATCCATACATAACCCCGTTGCGTTGCAAAGTGGTGATGAGTTTTGCTATTTTAGAGAACCCTTCCATAAATCTCTGATAATAACCCACCAGCCCCATGAAGCTTCTTACCTCATGAGCATTTTTCGGCACTGGCCATTCCATAATGGCCTTTACCTTTTCTGGGTCCACAAAGATTCCTTCATCGGAAATGATATGACCTAAATAGTGAATTTATTTTTGGAAGAAAGAACACTTCAACAACTTTCCATACAATTTGTTCTCTCTAAGGCACGACAACACCACTCGCAAGTGTTCCTCATGTTTTCTTTCATTCTTGGAATAGATGAGGATATCATCCAGAAATACCTGTACAAAGAGGTTTAATAACTTTCAGAATACACCATTCATGAGGCTCATGAATACTGATGGCACATTGGTCGAATCGAAAGGTACTGCAACAAACTCATAATGCCCAAACCGAGTTAGAAATGCTGTTTTAGGAATATCACCTTCCTTCATCCTTAATTGGTGATACCCTCATCACAGATCAATTTTTCAAAACATCATTGGTCCTTTCATATGATCAAAGAGATCATCTATCCGTGGCATTGGGTACCCATTTTTCACTATAACATGATTCAAGTCGCTGTAATCTATACACAGTCGTAAGGAACCATCCTTCTTCTTCACAAAAAATACTGGTGCACCCCAAGGTGAGACACTAGGACTTATTAGCCCTAAGTCAAGTAGTTCCTTCAACTCCATTTGCAACTCACAAAGTTTTGGCATTGTCATCCTATACGGAGTCTTGGAAATTGGCTCCACACCAGGTTTTAGCTCAATGGTAAAATCAAGCTCCCTCTCAGGAGGTAAACCTGACAACTCTTTCGGAAAAAACATCCTTAAACTCCCACAATACTGGATATTGATCCAAGGAGGGTCCTTTCCCTTCATTGAGATCTTCCACTACATACAATAGACAACCTTGCCTCATGCAACGTTTAACCTTCATGGTCGAGATAAAGCGTAGAGACACTTTCTTTCGTACACTGTGGAATTCTACTGATCTTCCTTCATCGTTAATACAAGGTAACCTTTTTGTGAAACAATCAACCATAGCTCAATGGGATTCTAACCAATCCATTTTGATGATTAGGTTATGCGTCCCGAGAGCAGTGACGTACACCTTCAACCTAGTAGTACACACTCCCAGGTATACTAGACAATTATCAACGCTAGGTCCTACCACTTGTTTTTCCCTCGAAGCCATCTTGACTTGTTTAAAGTCATCATGCTCGTAGGTTTCCAACCCACACTTTTCTAATGCACAAGGTGAAACAAAACTATCCATAGCACCATAATCAAATAAAATTTTAACTTTGACATGATTTAGCGTACCTGACAACTCCACCATCGTGGATTGATGTTCTGCTTGACAATTATTAACCGCTACATAAATCTGGTGGCTACCACTCGCTCTTCCCATCAGGGTCTTTCCTTCTCTATGCAAAAATCATGTTTGTGACTCTGGGTAGTCACGCTGGTAATGGGGTCCTCCACACCCCCAACAAGTAACATGAGATGGAACCTGTGCACTACCCTATGACAGTATCTAAAATGAGTTCCTTCCCCTGGAGCCCCTACCTCTACTTGCTACTCCTTAAGAAGGTCGTGGACCTGCCTGCGTCATTGGTGATGAGTAGGATGTTGCACTCACTGCCACTGAAATACCTATAGCAACTACTCTAGGTGTGACTCTATTTCCATAAGGAGGTGGCCTAGAGCTTCCTCCCCTGGAGAAGGTCCTAGAGGCCTTCCCCACGAATTGAGGATGTTGTGGAAAGCTTGATCTCATACCTTTGTTTAAGCTCATGTGCTCCTTCGCGTAACGTGCATTTCAACTGCTTCAGCTACCAACGATGGTTTCCACATTCGTACCATGGCCCTTATCTTAGGGTTTAACCCGTACAAAAAACACTCTGCTTGTCGTTGATCAGTGTCCATGTACGAGACCTATTTTACCAACTCCATGAACTTGATCTCGTGCTCTTCCACGATCCTGTTTCCTTGAACTAGGGCATGAAATGATCCTACCTATTGTTCCTCGTAGTATGCAGGCAAATATTTCGTCTAAAACCTTTCCTCAAAAATCTCCCATGAGACGGTGTCTAGGGTAAGGTGCAACTGCCTCTCCAGGTTACCCCACCAGTTCAAGGCACTGTCCCTCAACTGAAAGATCACTATTTTCTCCTTTGATGTGGAAGCATAATCTCTTAAGTAGATACATCATGTCATTCCTTCCAACCATGCCTCCGCATGTTCACTTGCACGACCCCCAACAAAATCTAGGAGTTTGATCTTCTATAGTTCTCTGGTGATGTCCCCTATTGGATCCCCTCCCTCTGAGTCTCTCACCGCTTCAGGGTTACCCCCTCCAAATGGTGGGGGTTCCACTTCGACATCAACTGACTAGCATCCCTTTAGTGTTGCATTAATAGCCTCCAAAGAACACAAAATGAGAGCTAATTCAGGTGATGGTGGTGGTAACACCGTCGTTGGTGGTCCTTGCGACGATGCCCATTGACATCTATTTCCTCGAGTCATAACCATCTTGAATAACTGAATCTGCATCAAACCAAATGCTTATCAGGGAAGAGTTTAAGGTAGTCCACATTTTCTCAACTTATACTTGCAAGCATAGGGTTAGGCGTAAGTTTTTCTTTTTACTTGTCTGTAAACAATCATTACTCTCTTTAGGGTAAGTGTCTAAAGGTCGGGGTCGAAATCATCTAAGCTTGGTATCTTGGTAGGTGTCCTTCTATCTTTCTTACCTTTCTAGCTGCGCTAGCACTATGATATCCTTGCCCCTTACTCTAACTGGCTTTCTTATTTAAGTGTCTAACCCTTCCATAAATCACTTTATACTCTTATAGAGCTTATTTCTTTGTGTAATCAGTGTCTTATAATTGATCATAAATTCTCCCCCCCAATCTCATTAATTAACATTTTATTGTTAATATTAATCATCATTATATTAACATTTCTTAATCTTTATGTAGCAAATTATTAATTCCTTTTTTTTTCTTTCAATTCATATATTTTATTCTACATTACTTCTCTTTCCTTTTTATTACACACATTCATTACCTTAACTTATATATATATATATATATATATATATCCTACTACTCTTCTTTAATTTATTATTTTTTACCTTTCTTTACTATCACATAATTTTATGCTATACACTTCATCATAATTTGCACTTCTCCCTTGTTATTATACCTGTCGATATATAGTGTTGAGTTAGGTTTGACTTTTATTAGTTCATGGTTGACCATAAAATATATACCTCTTTATCTAAAGTTTTAAAAAATAATGATTAATTTTAAATTTTAAATCTTATTTATCTGATTTCTTATTGGCCAAAAACTTTGAAGTCTTATTGTTGCCTTTACTTCCCCCAATGTTATTGTAATAAATATTTTTGCCATCTAGTCATTTCATGCCTACTCCTTCTCTCCCTATCTCTTTAAACAATACTTTCATTATTATATTCGGTAGGTATATGCTACCTAGTAGCCTTGTTATTATTGTATAAAAAAGAAAAGTTCACCTATTATCACATCCCTTGTCTATTCGTTCTAGCTTAGGTATTTTGACTATAACATTTAAAACCATCTTTTAAAAACTCAAATTATATTGTTTATATAATAATAATCATAAATTATTTTCAAATAAAATAAAACATATTTTTATGTTTTTAAAAGTTATCTATAATGTATGTTCTCCTTTATCAAGTCATAATTTATTAAAATACTAACATATTAAAACAAATGTAAATTAATTAATTTATATATAAAAATGCATAACATATTTCTATATATATCAACACATTTATTAAAAAGAAAATACCAATATTAATCTTATTTATGAGGGCATTGGGTTTCGGTCTTGGTGTTAATGCACCAACAATGGTTCATAAAGTTTGATCTTTTGAGTGGGTGCTACAGGACTATGGATCAATGGTAAGGCATGGAGGCTTGATTGTGGATAGTACCCAAATCAACAATATTAAATCAACATTTATTATCTCGAGAAGCTTGTGGGACTTTCGAACAATCTAGGTTTGTGGGAAGGTGTGCAATATTGATTGGCATTGAATCACACATTAAAGATGAATTGATTATCCAGATAACCTCGCGGCCCTATACCGCCGTCCTTGAGTCTGCTTTGATTATCCAGGTGTTCACGCGTACCTATTGTAGTTAACACGCGTACATGTTGTAGTTAATGGGTAATTATACTCGAATTAACACAATTATTCTGTCAATCTCGAGGGTCCCCATCCCGATCTTACTATCTCGTTCCTCTCCAGTTGTTGCAAGCCAAATGATGGCTCTCCCTTTCAGATCCCTGGAAGTCCTCTTATTTTCCCTCTGTTGCCTGCTTTGGTACCCTCGACCGCAGGATGGGCTTGTAGGGACACTTGCAATAACCTACAAGTGAAATACCCGTTCGGAACAGGCCCTGGCTGTGGGGATCCGCGATTCCATAACTCAGTAAGTTGCGTGAACCCGAAGTGATAGAGTGGCTCGACTTTCTGTTCTCAGAACTCTTAGACTTGGGTGGCTTGGTCTTCGCCGGCAGTAGAACCCGAGCTCGTGGCTCTAATCCCTTCGTGGGCTCTCCTCCCTCGGTGGCTTAGTGTTGGTTTGGTGTTTTATGATTTTGTTTTAAAAGGAGGTTTGGGTGCGATGTGCTCCTCGTGGGCTCCTCACTTCGTGGCTCAACGCCTTGTTTCAGTCCTGAGATCGGGATTTGACGCATTGTGTGAGACATTGTCTCCTTATGGGTTCTTCTCCTTGGTGGCTTGGTGTTTTGGCACTCGAAACTTGATGCATTGCTTGGTAAGTGGTGCTTGGTGCGTTGGCCCATATTTGGTGCTTGAAACTTGATGCACATCCTTTATTTACCTGAATAACCAAGTAGATTTCTTGGGCCTTTTAGGTAACAACAAAGCAAGAAATCCTAATTTCTGTAATTGGAACTGAATAAAGGTGTTCAATACTATGATGGGGCATCATTTACTGGAGATGTGGAGACAGTAAATCTGGTCGATAAACTCCATTTTAGAGGGCAAAGGGTGTTTAAAGTTGTCATTGGTGATCTCATGGAAAAGGGAATGATTAATGCTCAACAAGTTTTATTTTATCTCGATGGTCATCTATGCGTACTGGTTGTATGCATCCATGCTCACATGCATCATCAATGCATTGCGCACAATGAGTCCCTTGTGGGCTCTCTTTCCTGGTCTTGGCGCTTAGTTGGTGCTTGATGTCGATTTGTGTTGTATTAACACGTTGAGCAGAAAGGTATTGTTTTCTCCTCCTCCATGTGACTTGGATTAGCGCTTGTGCGCTTGGCCTTGGATTAGCGCTAGTGCAATATGAAAGCCCCGTGTGGGATCCTCCTCCATGAA
The DNA here is from genome assembly GCA_009831015.1 of Picea engelmannii. Classification (NCBI taxonomy): domain Eukaryota; kingdom Viridiplantae; phylum Streptophyta; class Pinopsida; order Pinales; family Pinaceae; genus Picea; species Picea engelmannii. The sequence continues at coordinate 367,483 of ML789780.1, read as the reverse complement.
GCTGGGTGCTTGGGCGATAGGCTCTAACTTGTATGTTGAGTGTGTGGCTAACCCTTGTTGTGTTTGTATATCAGTAAAGTTTTGCCTTTTCAAGAAGGATTTTATTCTGATCTTCTGTCAAGTTTGTCACTGAAATTTTCTGTGAAATAAAGCATCACAAGATAGCTTATTCATAATTTGCAAGGTTGTACTGATTTTTAAGAAATGTCCGCAATAGGCAGTGATTTCTGGTTGCTCAACCGGGGGTTTAAATTCAATTCTTTACTGTGATAATTTTTGGGCACTTATGTCGAAGACTACCAAGGTCAAGTGTTTAGCAGATGTTGGATTTTTCATTAACGTGTATGTCCTCATTGCATCATTCATTCATGTTAACAATTATATCCATCAACACATAGATTTTAATATGTCACATGTAATTTATTACCATGCAACACTCCAAGGCTATGTATTGTAACAACCCGAATCATATTGCAGATGAAGAGGTGCACACAGACAAAATCCTGTTGTGGGTGGTCAAGCCCATGTTTGAGTTTTGAAACCGGGCTCTGATACCATATGTAAAGCCTCTGTAGAGCCTGGTTATTTTCAGGACTCAAACTAATTAAAAGTTTTCTAAAATTTAGTTTATAATTTCTTTTAATGATTTTCTTATACTTGGAATAAACCAGGAATAAACAGTAACGACCTAATAATGATAACAACATAATAATATCAACAACAACAACAAAATTATGATAACAAAAACAACAATAGAATAATGATAACAACAACATAATACATACCTCCACCTGCAGGTTGGTTTATCTAGTCCCTTTTATGTTTGATCATGTTCTTGTTCTTGCCCAGATTGAATATTAACCTACCATCCAACTAGGAACAACCTCTCCGACTCCCTAGCTCCAAGAATCCTTGCGGTTTCCTGGTCCCCGAGCCCTAAATTCCCAGCAACAACAGTGCCCTGTGAGAGTTCCCCAAAACAATTCATCCAATTTCCTCCTCCTCCTCTATCTTTCAGAAATCCAAAAATCCTTAAACATAAATGAGACCCCTCTTCCAAGTCCACCCTTCTTCCTTATCCTCCTCTCTCAAATTCCCCTTATTAATTCCCAACAACCTTAGCCCCCCATTAATTCCCCAACAACCTTATCCCCCCATTAATTATTTCACCCACCTTTTAATAATAAAATAATAAAAGACTCATTAATATATTTTAATAATTAATTAAATTTAAATTAACAACTATGATAAAATTAATCAATTTGGGTTGTTACACAATTAGTGCCACCAACATAAACACACTTATTAAACTCACCATTTTGAAGATATAAATATTGAATAAGGCTAAATGTTCTACAAATTCAACATTTTCCTGTTTACCATCACCGAAATTTGGCTAGATAATCTTTGTCACAATTACAATTTTAGAAATTGCTATTTTTTATGTAGAAATGGATTCAACACCCTTGAATACCCCTAGTGCAATAGGATTGTGAAATGTTAACATCTAATATATGAAATTCCCTCAATCCAAAATGATTATTGGGGACTTCAAGTAAAAACTTATTTTGAGCAGTCGTAAAAGAGCCAAATCATAGCACATTTAGACTACAACCTAAATATTGTTTATCTGAGGCTAAAGTTGCGTGAATTTTAAGTACCAATGTCAACATTCTTATGTCACAATGTGTATAATAGCCACGTGGCAATGAAATAGCATTGACAAAGCTATATGAATGGGCTCCACATCACATATCGGTGTCATTTTATATGTGTTCACAAAGCAACGACATATTTGTGCATACATCATATAAATCACGGGTTGAATTCCCATAACCCCATAAACATAATGAACTACATTTAACTTTGATTATTCTTAACTAAAAACTTTAATCAACCATATAGTTTATGCCGAAAATTGGGATTGGAGTAGCCTAGTGGGCTAGCATGAGTGTCTGAGTGCTTTGAGCTTCATGTAGGAGGTCTTAGGGTAGATCACCCATGATGGATGCCTTTTTTACATGCCTCACTTAATGTCCCTATCAAGTTAGACACCACCATTAATTCTTATGGGTTTCCACTACGTACCATCTATGAAATGTGGGGAAGTGCCGAGGGGTTTCCCATGAGGTTTTCCTTGTAAAAAAATGAGATAAGATAAGCTATGAATGGAAAAAGAGTATGGAATTGTCATGCATAAAATGTTATAGAAGTAGCATTAGTCAAAAAAAAACTTTTGAAAGTGGAGAAATACAAGAAACAAAAAAGAAAAAATCCTTGTAGTTACATCAAATGCCAATCAACTACACCTCTAACATTTAAATTTGATGTTTTTTTTACATGTGAACATATTTTCTTAATCAAAAGGCCAAATTAAGGCCTTCAACAAAGTTCCAAAAGGTAAACAAGTTAGTGGTATCTTAGCAATAACTTCTTATGATATAAGAATGCCAAGTAAGAATGGAACTTGATACCTTTTACCTACGAACACATTCCTTTAACCAAAAAACCAAACCAAGATATCACATGGTGGTAAAGTTTGTATTGATATCTTGGAGAGGTTGTTGAATCCTTCGATTTAAGGTCATTATCCTAAATGAAATCCAATCAAAATATTCATTATAGCATGGCTTGTCCAAAAGATCAAAGTATAAGGTGATTAGTCTAGTAAAGAACCAATGCTTGTGAAAAGATTCTTTGAAAAATCACAATGAAAAACATACTTCTTAACATGGTCAATACCTTTGATCTTACTTGGACAACGCAAAAGATGATGTTAACTGATAAAAGCATGTCTTACTTACCAGCGCCTCAAAAATATTTGGCCATGGTTAGGGAAATTAAGTCAACTATCCTAATATCTCTTGTTACATAATTTTCCATATCAGAGAACTTACCAAAAGTATATACACATCAATGAGCCTTCGTAATGGTGTCGATTGACTTTATAATAAATATGGTTTCTCTACCCAATCTCATATGAATAGATTAAATATAATTAGTTCCCTCAAGAGAAGTGAGGCACTCTACAACCTCGCTAAAAGAGAAGTGCCACATCCATGTTGATATAATATTATAATTTAATAATAATGATTTTTTTGAAGTCCAATGTCTTATGTGAAAAACACAATCACCATTTTAATAAAAATGAAAATAAAAATAAACTAAAAGATCCATCATAATTCTACATATTTTATATCACAATTAATTAATAAATTCAAAGTAAAATGAAAATATAATCATTTTGAAACAGTATAAAATACAATGGACCAATTATTGATAATTAATAAATTCAAAGTAAAATGAAAATATAATCATTTTGAAACAATATAAAATACAATGTACCAATTTTGGTAGTATGAATTGCAACCTTTTTTTAAAGAGTTTGAAAGTATAATTGCAACTAATAAAACCATCCCAACTGTGTGTGGATAGAATGATATGGTATTGAAATGTGAAAAATAAGTTGCATAATAATTTTACTTATGAGTGACATTATCACTTATCAATTTTATTTCATAAATTTTCAAATCTAGTAATTGTTGAATGGTGTTGTCATTGATGTTAAAGTCAGTCATTGGTGATCAACATGAAGAAGTCTATGGGTTTATTTGAAGGAGTCTCCAAAGTGGTCCACTTATGGCATATCTTTAAGCATGATCCTCATGGGAAGACGCTTTGAAGAAGCCCTAAAACCAAGTGAAAAATCCCCTAAAGTCAATTGAAGAAGCCTACAGATGTCCAAGATAAACATTACAAGATGGAGATTGTTGAAAGTATTATTTGTGGTCAATTTGGATACCCTATATTTGAGGGAATTTTTACCCTACATAACTAACTCAAATGGAAGCACAAGTTACATGGTTGGAAATATTATTTCGAGACCTTTCCAACATTATATGGAAGTCCCTCTAACTCCCTAGGAATGAGGAGATATGAATTTTTTCGTCCGACAACCCAACTAGAAAATTGAGGACAGTTCAGCCAAGTCGGCCCAAAAACTAAAAATAGGGACAAAACTACTATAAATACAGGATGCATTTTCACATTTTTAGTGTATACAAGCTTGTGATCTCTAGCACAAGTTTTTTAACGAAGGAACTGGAAGGACAAGGAGCTCTTATGAAGGATATTTTATAGTCTTATGGTGATGTTTTGATCATTGTTATGGGTTCACTATAGTATGGAAGGTTGATTCTTTGCAAAAGGTTCTATGTGGTTGTTGGATTTTATGTGTGAACCCATGTTAACCTATGATCTCTACGTGGACCCAGTTTCTATGTGGACCCAATTTGATGATGATGATGATGTATCAATGATAGTGACAATGACAATGACAATCTATGTGGACCCAATTTGATGATAATGATGTATCAATGACAGTGACAAGTTGATTCTTTTATATACATATTTGAGGGTGGAAGGAAGGGGCAAGGAAAAGGGGTTGGAGCCTCCTTCCAGTTGGAGTTGTAGAATCCAGAGAGTTGTAGTGTTAAGAACAACAAAATAATTGATATCAAATTCTGAAACTCACACCCAAAATACTACAGACTGTCCATGATCCAATGCAACCAGTCCCACTCAATTTGGATACTCTAGGAAGAAGTTATGATTGTTTTACCTAGAACACCTTCTTGAGACTAGTCAATAGGGCTAGTCAGATACCCTATCTTACA